>JWZT01002465.1:36139-81527 GCA_000827895.1 Thelohanellus kitauei
ATGAATTATTTTCATAAATAAAGTTTGTCTAATTATTCTTTAATTATTTGGAACATGATTGTTTTTTATTCCTGAAACAAATGATATGTTTGTTGAATGATGTAATTCATTGCCCAGCGTATAAGATATTTACCGGGGACTGAAATCTGTAGTGACAGTTACGTTCATTATTTTTTGGATCATCGTTGTCATTTAAAAAGGGCAGCATTATTTTTTGATGATGTAATAAGGTCTTGGTAAAACAGTACTTAAATCTATTAATGTTTTAACTGATCATAGAGGAGCGTGGTGCTCCTGAAAAAAAATGATATATTTCTAATTGGCATTTTTTCTTCACTCATCCAAATTCAAGGATTAAATCACTAGCAACAGATATGGCTTCAGGTTTCTCAATATCATAATATGTAATATGGGCAAGTCTTTTAAATGGTTTTCTGAACAATCATTTAAGTTTCGTTATAGGGGGCATTTTTTGTACTAATCCAATGTATTGTCTGGGTAAATTTGGGGAATTTGGCACAAATTTTTTACTCTTGCGCTATCTGTACGAAATGGAATATTGACACCAAAAGATGAGTATTCCTAAAACTAAGAATCCTTCGAAAATTATAAATAGATGAAAAAAGTATTGACAAGATCAAAATATGGGTTAATTAGCATTACCGTTTATTGAAGAGATCACATCATTGTTACGATCAGAAATTTAGCTGATGACTGGGTTTATAGATGAATGCTTTATTTTCAGAAAAGACTTTCGTTACATCCTAGATTCTGTTTCAAATTCTTATTGATTTGTAAACCTTGATGCATCGGCGCTCTTTTATTTTGACTACTCATGAAAATAATAGGACATTTTATCCAAATGATGATAAAATCCGGTAGATTCGCGTAATATAGGAGCGAAATTTTATAATCACGCAAATATCTTTGAATTTAAATAATGCAACCGATGATTATTTTTAACCTGCGCAATCTGTATCGGTTCATCAGCGAATAATGACTAAACTAGAATATCTCAAATACAGATAATATCTAATCATATTGAAACTCAATACAAATACAGAATTCCATCAGAAGTAATTCAAAATAATTTATATTGTTTTAATCAGTAAATGCCATTAATACATTTTTAAGCATATGTTAATTGCCAAACCCACCATGTTATCTTGTGGGAGGAATCATATTTTTTGTTAATTTAATCCTAAAAATAATTGATATAAAATCATTAATGTGAAAATCATTGAAGAAAATCTGACCTCTGATAGAAATCATGATTCCAGTGGTAGTCTCAAGGCGTCACCAATGATCATCAGCGGTGAATAATTTTGACTATTTTCTGATTTCTTGACATGAAGATATTTTATAGATGGATAAGAACATATACAAAGTAACTGTAAATGTTAGAATGAAACCGAAAATCTGGTTCAATAACAACTTCCTTTGAATTATAATGTAGATTAAACATTCAAATGTAAATTCAATCTGCAACCTGTTCAAGATAGACCTCTAACAGCAACATGATAAAGCTCAAATAATGTACAGACGATGACTCGCCTTGCCATTATAATCACTTCAATGAAACACATTTAAAAATACATCATAAATATCAACTATGACGCGCTAAATACTGGTTTTATTGATAATAATCTGCGGGACATAATGGGTATAATCGGCTTTCTAGTTATGTATACTGTATGAATTGAGCTATTCCAACATCTTTTAACAAATATTATTTTTGTTTAATTTGTATTTTAGTCTCTAATATGATAATATAATCACAAACAAATATATGAAAGAAATTTAAGTATGTTTTTCGTTAAAAAAGTGACGAATGTCGTTTTCTAGTGGTATCACATAACTTGTTTCTTTCGAACCAATAGGCAGGTATTAAATGGGAGTATGGCCTGCAGATCAGAAGCTTTTCATTTGGGCATAGGCATACTTACAATCTCATTGATCACAAAATAACTTTTTTAGTGTTTTTAATGCCAATAACTATCTTGTCGGGATTCGGGAATGAATTTTGAAAAATACAAATAAGTGATTTTTTTAACATAATTAGAATTTGGTTAGCAATAATCTAGATGTTAAAGTTAATTTTGTCAGTCCAGTTATCAATGTTAACATTTCAGAATTCATATCTTTTTTCAATTGCATTTACAGTTTCATTTTAAAAATATATTGATGAGATTGTTAACATTTTTTGTCATAAATATGGTCTTGGACAGACGATTATTTCTTGATATTTACTACCACATAATTAGAAATAGTTAAGACAGCCATTATTGGGCGATAACAAACATGCGCTAGATTAGTTATTTATGACTTCAAGCGATCCGATAACTCATCTGTGATCTAATATGAACAAGGTGTTTTTGAATTTTACATGGTTGATTTCACTAATAACACGATATTTTAAGCATTTTTTCCAATTAAAATTGACAAAAATCGATAGACAGTAACTAGATCGAATTTACGCTTATGCAATTAAATTCAGCAGACCAAAACTTTTAGAAAAAAATAATACCATAACATGAACCAATCAATGAAAACTTTATTGATCTTATATTTTTTTTCTCCTAATGTACGTTTTAATCTGGTGAAAAATCTCCATCATGATCTTCTCGTTTTAGTGTTTAAAGTACATTCTTCTTGTATTAGAGTCAATCTGGCTCATTTTCCGATCTTAAACACTTTACAGAACACTTCCATTTTGAAAAAACATCCTCAATCAGGTTTGGAAAGGCTGAATATGGTAAAAAAGTTTTAATATTATGGCCTTTGCTGTATGAAATATCATTGATTGTGACGACCATTCTGGAATATGGAATTACCAATGATGAAAAAGCGAAGAGTGTTCTAAAGATTACTTTGTTCAACCTGTTTTTTAGAGTATTCAGTACACCATAAAAGACTTTCCTTATTCTACATTTGGTGGTTTATATCTTTATGCACTACACCATATCAGTTAAATGCCAAAAAAACAGATATTTTCTATAGCTATACGCTTAATATTGTAAGAAACTGCGTCATGCCTATTGGCGATCTCGTCTTTTTTCAATCGCATGAAATAAAGACAAAAACTGAGTGTGATGATTGTTTTTCGCCATATCAAACTTATTTTTGAACATCGATATATAACGAAATAAAAATTCGGCAGTAATCCTTAGTTTTATCATCTATATTTGTTGTTAAAATGTTTGTCAGTCAAATAGAATTACACAAAAACCGAATTGAGGCTTAAGACTGCATATTAACACGTCACAATTAAACGATAATTTTGGTTATTAACTTGTTAATACTGAAAATATAAAGAATATATTGAACATAGCGCTAAATTAATGTCTATGTCAAAAATCATCTTCAGTTTAGAAACAACAATCGTATTGTCTACCTCGGAGATTGCGGTTTAAGATTCGCATATTATATGAAACTCAGAAAAATAAGGTTGTAGATATGAAACATGTTTCTAATTGAAAAAAATTAATCAATAAATATTTTGAAATACTGTACATAATCAATGCGCAATTATATATCTTACAGCCGCAATTATATTTTATGCAAAAAAATTTCATTTTTGTTTTTAATACGTCTTCATCACAAATCTAGATATTTGGAAGCATATGAATAAAAAAAATCAAATGTATAATTCTCGAATATATCGGGTATTTCAGTTAAATATAAATATCCGAACATTGTGATTTCGCTTCTCAAATAATTATGGTTATTAATTTGAGTATTTTTGAACTTCTGGATGACATTTACTGTTTTATTTTGACGTTGTTTGTTGAAAGAGACATAGCTATTGTATTTTTCGAACAAAGAGGTGATATATAGTCTACTTGTGACAAAATATCGTTTGTCATAACCTTACATTTTTTGATATGCGCAATAAATTTGTATCGATATTTATATTCGAATGCAAAACCAGGTATAATATAAAAGTATACATTTGATTCTATTATTTATACACTTTCAGATACCCTTTTTTGTTTTATTAACGTGTTTAAAAAAAAAGTACTTTTATTTTGATGTAAATAATTGAATTGCGCATTATGTATGAGTGTCAACCATGTTCGAATTTGCGTAAGTGTTTTGAAGGTTGTATTATTTTGAATGGTATTCGTTTCGGTTAATAAATTGTTTCGTAGAAATTTATTTTTGTGTAGTTTTGCAAATGTTTTTCGAATTTATAGAAAAATAATAACTCGAGAATGCGTGTTTTCTCATTTATAAGCACGTGGCAGGATCGTAGAAATATTGTGACCGAAGTTTTAAGTAAAAACAGGAATACGACAAATAGTGTTAGAGAAATCTTTAATCGTATCTGGTTAGGCCATTCATTAATAATTTAAGGTGTATACAGATGACTTATATTGTTCAAGAAGCACACAAAATGACAGGCTGAATTTAGTATGCCTGACGTAATTTTTAAGATATTTGTGTATGTAATTCGATCTAATCAGCCCAGGCGTCACATCAAGATTAGATTTTGGTTTTGAAACAAACATTGCTCATAAATCAGCGTAACAGAAATCAATATGATAATATCTAGAAGATATTTGATGTATATACATGAATATCCTAAAGAAAATTATTGTGATTTATTGATCAATTAATGAACATCGATTTCAGTGAAACGATCAAGAATAGAAATATTCCCCTGATTCTAAATTTAAACAAAATACAGCGACGATCATATAATTTGTCACATTTCTAAATCAAATTTCTCTTTCGTGGTATCAATTTATCAACTCTGTATTGAGACGAATGTTGGTTATTGATTTATAAATAAAAGAAAACAATGCAAAATTATCTTGAGGCCAAATTGATGAGGTCATTGTTGTATTTTTACGTGTTTTGAGGACAACTTTTCGATTTTTGATGCCTAAAGAGCTTCCGTGGCAAAGGAACGATGTTTTGCGAGAATATTATCAGGCGATTTTATAAGATTCTATTACTCAAGATATCTACCTTCAATAGTTTATTGAAGGCCAACTCTCAATATCAAAGTATAAAATCTTTAATTTGGGTTAAGTAATTATTTCATTTAAATTTTATAAAAGTGCGAAATTCTTCGACAAATTAGAAAGGTTACACGCCAGAACTAAAAAAAGCCATCAATAATTAATATAAATTGCTTGGACTGTCAACCTAACCCCTAATCAAACAACAAATTACTATTCTGGATCTCGTCTTTTTCATTTTGCACTGGTTCATTCTATTTTCAAAACAACAGCTGCAGAGACCAGCAGCTTAATAACAAAGTATCAAAATTCCCTGATAAAATCATTCATATAGTTAGAAAGCCTATTTACAACTCTGCGATCATTAAGGTGATATAGATTAATGAGTTTTTCATTTTTCATTAGTGATGTCTATTAATCGAGATTAATAATTTTATTGTCTAGGTTGTTATCGAACTGACTTCTTTTACAGTTCTCATGGGTACTAATGGAGTTGATGTGGATTAATGCTTCATTTATATTTTAACACAGATATTAAATAAATACGTGCTTATATTATTGTTTTATACTATTAGTAGTCCCATATTTGAATGTTGTTTCTATATTTTATACATGCTAACTCTGAACACTTCAAGTCTGTGGCAGATGACTCGGAAATGTTCGACAAAATATATACGTTTACAACAGACATCATACACAATGTCACATGTGATTTGGGATTTTTTCCTTTTCCTCACATGCCTATTATAGCCATGCATTACAATTGTCTGTTGATAAATGTGTAAAAGTATCTCGATACGATTCAGGTTTGTCATTGTATTGGAAAATAATGAGACATATTAAGCATAGCTCTGCAAATCTGACAGAGCTGAATGCAAGAGGTCACTGTCAAGTACAAAAGAATAAGTGCTTGTTCAGGATTATCCGATTCGGTGGAATTCAAGCCTATAAATGATAGAACGAGTTACACGGAAAAAGAGGCATTTATAGCAAAGTTACATTCATTAACTCAAAAGCACAGTTTGAAATTACTTACAGATGCTGAAATGAAAAGTTACGCATCTTGAAGTTATTGCGTGAATCATGTAGATATGCGACTGAAATACTTTTAGACGAGTTGTATGTATGGTACACTTTCATACTTCCAATAATAAATTGCATCCGTCGTTTTATGGTGGTTACCGATGATGATCCTGCATTCATTGTCCAATTCAAAATTGCGTTATTTGATGACTTCGACACATACCTGGGAAATATGAACATTTTATAGTTGAAACTTAGTACAGCGTTGAATCTTAGATTTGAAAATCTTAGATGTGCCAAGATGTGAACGTGACAATATTTGGTTAGAATTACAAAATCTTGTGCTCAAAATGATTCAGATAGTCAATTTTTAACTCGGTCTACTAACCTGCCAAGAAGAGACGCTTCACTGATTTGTCAAGTTAGGATGATGATTCAGAAGGCACATGACCCAAGAAAATCTTAACTTTCGTCGGTATGGATCTGAACCAGAGATTGATGACAATGAATATCCCCTTCAGTGGTGGAAGGAACGTGAAGGTTCTTACACGGCGCTGACCTTAATTGCTTGAAAATACCTTTGCACTCCGAGGCAAGTGTTCCGTAGTCTGAGCATGTCCAAAAAATATGCTTAGATTTCCAAATGATGAAACAATAAAATCCAGTATTTTGTTTTAATTTCTTTTATTCTTACTTAATTTCTCTCAATAAGAATACCTTTGCTTTTGGTTGAAATTGTTTTGGATGATGTTCCATATAAATTTGAAAAAATTCGTGGGATATCGGTTCCCCGATTTCAGACAATGCTGCGCAGAGCTCTGAATAGATTGCAAATTTATTTTATCTGTACATATTAGAGAATGGGATAAATACAGTGTATGACAGTCTTCTGAAATCTGTAATATTGCGAAGATGAAACCTTAAATAACCATCTGATTTTATACAAATCATGATGAAATACCTATGATATAGATAATAGTAAAAGCAAAAACAATTTGCTCTAAAAATAAATGATGGCTTTATATTATTCTCTTTTGTAGTCCCTATATATAATACATCAAGGCTTGTCAAATCACTCGAAGGGTTATACCCAAGCCACTGAGCGAGAATTAATAATAATTTGAAGTTTCAAACCAAACTAGATTTCTGTTATTTACAGTATGCTCATACGTGTAAGTACACTGATTATTCTCATCGTTTTTGGTAATTTCGCATTTAATGAAGCACTAAAACCTCTAAAGTTTCTGATTTCATTTCAGCATGTTTTATTTTCTAAAAATTATGAGTACATTATATTTTTAACATCCAAGAATATTTCAGCAAATGATCACACATGCACGCGCATTAAGAATGTAAAAGGTGGTTGAATATGAGTTTATTTATATATGATTATTCATAGACGAATAATGAGAAATTTACCGCTTTTCAAAAAATAGGATTGACTTTACTTTTCGAACATTTTCCTGATATCTTTTCAACTCAAAATGAAACAATTTCTTTTCTTGAATTCCATGACCCAATAAATATATTTGGATTAATTAATTTTGCCTGTATTCAAATTTTCAAAAATATGTTGATTTTGTTTTGATGTTTAATGTACCTATATTATTGAGAAAAGATTGGCATTCCCATTTTTGATTTTTTGGGTTTTGATCTTCATTTCACCGACAAATTTTTCACAGTTTTTATGATTAATTCTTCATAAATCTCTCGATTAACATCTTGTCTAATCAACCATAGGCATAAAGAATTTTGGATTCTAATCGTTGAATACTTTTATGTCTAATAACCCTAATTATATTTGCTAACTCTGATTATTATTTGTTAGCACAAGGGCAGAGACCAGCTACAAATATAATTACCGTACTTCCTGATGTATACGCAGCTGCTTTTTCTCAAATTTTGTGAAAGTTTGAACCCGGAAGATTATACAACGATGCGGCTAATATATTAATTTATACCGTTTAACGTGTTTTCTTGACTAAAGGCTAGGGATTTGTCCAGAGTTGAACTTTGCGGCTTATATATGTAGAAAATATAATGTTCACGTAAATTTAGAGAGTGAGACTTATTCCGAAGCGCTCAAAGAACCCGAAAACACGGTATTCATAAGTGGTAACGCATGCGAAATGACTCTTTAAGCGTTAATACAAAAACTATTCATTTAGATTTTATATCAAAAAATCAAATATTTATGTTAAAAATATCAAAATACAGAGGCTGCTAATCTATATGTTTTATAAACAGAAATTTGAAAATGTCAAAACTAACCTTGAATAATTCATTCTAATTGATCGACGGGCATATTTTTGGTAAAAAAGATTTGAGAAAACTGTGTTTCTTTCATGATTTACAAACATTTTTGTCCACCAAGTTAATCTGAGTAAAATGTTGATAATTTCCCCGACATTATAATACGGAGAGAACTTCTTCATACATGCCAAAATATACCGTAAAATCAGTCATAAAATTTTAGCTTATTTTTCAAAATTTGTGAAAAATAATGGATAAAAACTAAGAACTTAACTTGATTAAATAAATCGAAAATTATTCAACTGTTCAAAAGTATAAGAGAAAATTATATGGGTGTGCCTCAAGCTAGTAGATAAGCCCTAGATTTAAGTTCATACGAAATCGGTGACGAACGTTTACGGAGATACCATTGATCATGATATCATTAGAAGGTTTGGAAAAGATGAGATGTTGTAGAAATTGCTGTACTGAAAATATTGTTCAATACCGTGATTTTTACGAACATCTCAGAGAAGAAGCTAGACAATCACCAGAATCGGCAAGATTGGCCGCTAAAAAACTCATACTTACGCATGAAGGCATGTATAGTTACTGCGAACGGTTTATTAAATTACTCCTTGGGATACACCATTACAGCCTACGGGCATTAATAAAGAATTTACGTGACCAAGATTTTTTTTTACAAAAGAATGAAGAACATCAAGACATTCGAACGTCTTCCAGCTATGGCGCTAATCCTAACGAAATTACAGGTAATCATTCAAACGAGGTTAATTCTTTTAATTTCGTGCAAAAGCATCTTGATCCATTCTCCCAACAGATCACAAGACTTCCTGCGGCTTTCCACACCTCAAAGTCACAGATTCTTAATCAAGCTAGAACATTAACACAGGCACAACCATCTGACAATCAACAAATTTTCTTACTTTTGGAGTCACGCCCTTTAACTAATTTTGCGGAATACCAACTTCGAGGTATAAATAAGTATATCCCACAAAAATCGATGCAATCAAACTATCCCATAAGGAATTCAAGATCAATAATGTTTACGCCGATAGACGAGGCTGTTGCCCTGTATCTTTATGGCAAGCACGCCGGATATACTTGTCAGAGTAATCCAAACAACTTGCCTCTTGACGTAAATGGATATGCGGCTACAGAGAATGAAACCCCAATAAAAAATGGAGCTAATACATATTGTGGCGGACGGCCTGACGGTCAAACTACAATGGACGTTTTGTCAAAGAAAACTACTACATACCCAAACATTTCAATAAATTCTCACAATCGCTTTCCACCCCCTCATCAAAAGACATGAGAGATGATTGAAAATTGCCGGTGTATAGATAAACTCAAAATTTAATCAATGAGATATTGCCAATTTAGAATTCTTCATTTTTGATTAATCAAAATTTTTTTACGAGGTATATTATTCCCCAAAAATTGTTCGGTTTGCTTCACATCAACCGTTTTTTAAACTTCAATCACTAGCAGTCATAGCCCAAAGATTATTGATAAAATCTTGGTGGCATCCGGGTGTCAAATCAATAAAGTTAATGCATCAAAATGATACTCGTTGAATTATTACCATATGATGTATCAATAGGTTTCAATTTTAGGCTTTTTACTCGAAACGCAAGAGATATATTAATCTAAGTGCAAATTATTTACGAAAAATAAAGATTATAAAACATGTTAACGATTCAATCGTGCCATTTCATCGAATATATTCAGAATATTGTTAAAATTAACGAATTCAATTATTGCCACCCACATTTCACATTTCGAGTTTCACATCTTATTAAGACAAAACCCAAGTTAGATAAACTTAATTACCAATTTTCATAGAAAATTATACTTTTTTCTCAATGATAATATAAAATATATCCCAGTGAAAGTTCCGATTATTGGCGATTTATCGATTAATGTATTTTTGTAAAATTTTTCAGGAACAAATCTCCTCAAACCTATGCTAATTAGTCCGATAGATGGAAAAATATTGGATTTCATATACTGTATAGCTGTGTGGCCTGTGGGCCAATTATTCGATCATTTACCGGGTTTTACCCTCATTATGGAACATTCAAAAGTTCAAAATGGAACACTTAGAAATTCAAACTGGAAAAACGGTACATTCATAAGTGACATCGATTGTGCGCCCGCGGAAATAAATTGGGATTTTATTCTATTTTTTTCTGCTCAATTATAAGAATACACATAAAATTAAAATAGATTACGCTCATAAAGTTTCAAATGGCGTTTTTATTAGCAAATGAAGCGGAAAATATTACGAATTCCAATTTATTTCAGCATAGGCGCAATCAAAGACACTTTTGAATGTACCATTGTTCTTGTTTGAATTTCCAAATGTTTCAATTTGAATTTCTAAATGTTCCATCATGAAGGCAAAACCCAGTAATTCATCATAGTTTTAGATTCGTTGATCAATAAACGAGTCGTTTTTACATTAAACGTCGATATGTTACATCGATCTCCATTGTGTTTCACGTAAAATGTCCATTCATATGGTTTTTATGAATGTTATCAAGGGTATTACACATATTCAAATTTCCATTTAATCATATATAAACGATGTGAAACTGTATATTTATTCTCCAATTATTCATAGCCCATTTTTCGGACATTCGATTATAATCTTACAACCAATTGATTGATACTATGTGGTTCATATTTTGAATATCAGATTAATTAATCAAGAATTTCAATTTTTGCGCATGACTTTAAAATTTGATTGAGAAATTAGGAAATTTTTCAAGATAATCTCAGAGATATCAAAAAAAACCGCTCTATCACAAATATTGATGAAAAAGATTAAGTAAATATAAACGGTTACCTCTGGATGTTAGAGAATCGTTAATGAATTTCGAGTATAGACGAATGACAGTTTCTTCGCGATGTGTAAGATAAGCATGCTCTTATCAGAGTGTAAATTCATTTAGAGGTTTTGCATGGCAAAATTTAATTACTCTACTCGGCCTGCCATTTTAGAAGCTGATGCCTGAATCGTAAAACCAATCTATTGCCTGTATTTCGATAATTTCTTTTATTCTGACAGTCCATGCGCAATCGATTTTTTTGATATTTTAAATTTTTTAAAAATACGAAAATCTGAATTAACAACACGTATTTATTAATAAATCAGCGTCAAACAGGCGCCTGAACCTGACATTTTCAGCACCATAAAGTATAAGAGCTAATAATCAATATTTCATATTAAGATGTTGATTCATCCCTACGCATTAATATCTCAAAATAGACATTCTGTTCAATATAGTCAGGGTTAAACTATGATCAACTATATCCTTAATATTTGCCATCCAACATCAAAAAATGTCTCAGAAGATGCGTTTTTACTCAAAATAAATATTCTAAGCCTTTTAACGATATTTCTAGGCATAAAATAAAACACAAATTAGATGTAATAACCTTATATTTATAATTTATACACTTTAAGATTTTATACAGTATAAAATATATATTGGTGTGCGCATGTATAATATTTTTAACCCAATTAAAGCAGACCAAAATCAATCAGCTATTTATGTTTATGTGAAAGTCCTCAAAAGGACATTAAATAAACAGATACATAGGTAGTGCTTCAGAGAAATTCTGTGTATCATGATGTTACATTAATATTTTATAAATTTTGATGTTTTAGTCCACATTGTTAAACGAATGATTTTGAATGGTAAAATCATTTAAAATCGGTAAATATCACCACAAATTGCTCATCAACAGTCTGCGTGAACATTTTAGTGTGTATTGTCTTCTCAGAAACAATAAATAGTTTTATTTGATGCGTTTTTAGGTAATCTTATACTTATTTATGGCTAAAGCGGATTTAATAAATGTTGTCACGGTGTCTTGGTTCAATCAATATCGGGTGTCTAAATTAGTTTGTTGATGATTGAAAACAGAAACGTAATTACATGATAATTATATTTTTTGGTTGTAAAAGAAAAGCCCAATGTATTTTTGAGTTCTCTCACAATATATAATCACTGGGTGTGTGAAGTCGATTATTTGCAGTTAAGATATATTTGGGCTGGAGTAATTTAAATCATTTATTAATTCCTTCGGCTTTTTGGACAAATAGATTGATTTTTTAATTAAATGACAATTTTTCTGTATTGCGTTCAGATACGGCGCTATATATTAATTACATCGGTATGTTTCGATATGACGAAGATCATTTTTGTGTACTATATTGACATCCAAAAATTCGCCGCGATATGAGATTAAAAATTTTTAAATATTTTCATATAGTGAAATAGATCCTACAGAGATAAATAGCAGCTAATTTAACAAAATCGAAATTTTTTCACAAATGTCTTTTATATGATGAAATAACATTGTAGGAAGATAGGTTTGTTTATCAGAATGAAAAAGCAATTGGGCAATCTGTGTTGATGCGACGCTTACCGATTAGTAATGGGTTTATCAAATATTCCCATATTAAATTTTTGAAAAACATAAGTAATTAAATATATATAAGGACATCCATTGTCAAATTCAGGTAATGTCGTGAGTATCCAAGATAAGCACGAAGATGTATATATCTTCTAAAATAAAATAACCATATAGTCATCTATCGTCATTAGAACACTTGACGATCATCTGTACTGAAGATCAAGGGAGAAAATTGTGTAATATAATTAATATTTTAATATTATTTAAATTATTGATTGAATTAAAATATTAAAAAGGATTCAATTGCGCAGCCCCAGAATATTCAACTATTTTCGCATTAACACCATTTTGACTACTAAAGAAATGGATTGTTTTATTCATAAACCATAAATTTATTTAAAAATAAATTACATTTATTGCTGCTTATCCATTGAATTCTGGAGTAAGAAAATATGTTTAAAACGGAAGGAAGAGCCGCATCATCATCGATAAGCACAAATTCGTCAAATTCGTAAAGAAATGATAAAAAATTTATAATTGAAATTATAGACTGAATGCTTAACATCTATAACTTTATCATTGAAATCCTTTGAAAATCAAATGTTCTACATAGATAAAAATAACTAGAATTCAACATAGATATTCAAAGATAATTTGGATGCAATCAAATTGCAAATATTAGAGATATAGTTTCTGTTTTTTCTATTTATGGTTAATAAAATCTCATGAAGGAATTCTTATTATGAAGGTGAGATAAGCTGAGATTAGACAAAAGTGAATGACCAAATAATGAAACAATCCCATAAGAAAAACTGCGCATGCCATGTTCTGAGTATCTTTTCAAAATCCTTTATTGTTCTGACTCAAAATGTCATCTCTGTCACCGTTACAGCGTATAACTCAATATCGGACAACTGGAATTGATATCGGCCATTTTGATATTTGTGATGGTTCACCGCGTAATACAATATCTGCCATCTTTAATTGTTTTCGACAGTCATTATATTCATTATTTTTCATCACGTTTCGCAGTATCATCCCCTCAAATGCGCATGTATTTCTTTGAATAAAAATTTGTCGTATGGGATTTTAACGAAACTATTCTCAAATAATTTAAATCAATTTATTTTATTTATAGAAATGAAATATTCCGCAAAATTTACTTGCAATGCATAAAACATACAAAAGGATTTTAATCAAAAATTCATTCGTTGATAGAACACATATATATCCTAACATTATGTTTTTCAATTTGATTTCTATCAGTGTACCCTCTCTATTATTTAGCAAAAAAAAATTTATTTGAAGTTTGACGAGGAATGATATTTCTGAATATTTCGTAATTTTTGTTTTCATATCACTTGCCATGCGCAGAATAAACGATGAAATCCAAAACAAATATTGGAATAAGAATTAAAGAAAAGAAAGAAATTGTCAAGTATCTTTAATATGTTGTTTCTAGTTATAACTCGAAGATTCATCGCAGATAGTTGAGATTTACGAGAATTTAACAAATTTAATATTTCATTTTAAATCAAAGTACATTAAACTGAACATATTCATTTGCAAAAGCTCTTTGAAAATTTGTCTATACGAAATGTGAACTAACATCTAAATTATCATTCTATTTAAGGACAAATTAACGACTTTTAATGCATTGAACCACCATTTATTGTAAACCCTGTATATTTTTCCCTTTTTTAAACTTTGTCCCCCAATAACTGAAAATTAATGAGGGTTTATTGTATTTACGTATTGCTAACGACTCATACCGGGAATTAGCCGTGATATCTTACAGCTAACATTAATTATTTTTATATATACTCCATACATTATCTGGCTTATCATGTTGTTGAATTCATAATATTTTTTCTTTTTTTTAATAAAACATGATGTTGACTCAAGCAATATTTGATGATTATCAAAAAATCATATATTTGGCTTTTTTCGAGATTCAAACGACTTTATTCAATGAATATATTTGATATATAGCTCATTTAATTTCAGATGAATTGTAAAAAATCAACAAAAATATCTAAGAGTTAGATTTGGATCATTTTTAAATAAAATGTATATCTTGACATATCTAAAGTTTTCTGCGGCATTAACGTATGATTATAAAACATACCTGTAAATTTTGTTTCGAAATTTAAAAAAAAATTAACCGAATAAACCCTCAACATAACATTTTTATAAATAGAACGACAGAAATTAGTAAAATCAACTGACAGGAATAACTATTATCAAAAATAAAGTGGTCAAATAGTATATTCGATGTAACACACGTATAAGGAGATACTCCATTTTTTATTCAAGATTTTCCTGTGTGTCATTTAAGATTGTCGTTAATCGCTCATGACTCAAATAGTTTCAATCAAAATGTATCGGTTTTCAATCAAATGTCCCAACATTTTTTAACAAACGAAATGTTAAAAAGATTCTCTCTGTAGAGCTCTTGAGGTATAACGTGTATATTTCTGGATCCTGCTGGCGCAATCTCTATAAAATATCTGATTTAGGGCTGTAGAGAAGTTTGATGGGAGATTATCTCCTATAAAAAATACTCATTTCCTAATTGTTTTCATTTTTCCACTTCGATAATAGCATCTAAATCCGATAGAATCGTGGGGTGTATTGAAGAAGAAAGAAGATTTGATGCCCATGAGACTTCACGGACGTCTATCTAATGATGAACTGGGACATTATCCATGATGAATAATATCAGAGTTTTCGACAAATTTCACATACATTTACGCCAAAATTCACGAAATTCAACTTTTTGTGAGACATCAAATATTCTTTGTTCCGTCATACTCTTAACAGTTAAACCAAATCTAGCTGCTATTCTCGAAGTGGAAGAGCGTCACAAAGTCCAGGATGAGTATATTCGATGGTATTACACTCCTTCAAACCATCTCTACAGCCTCTACTCAGATCTCGGAAACATTCTACGCAGGCTGGATCAGAGAATCAACACGTTTTGCGTTAAGTGCGCTACAAAGAGAATCTTTTTAACAATCTTTTTCTTAATTTTATTTGTTTAAAATATTTGGGACATTTGATTGAAACACTGATACATTTTGGTTTAAATAATTTGAGCCAAGCCACAACAAGGACACTCGAATGACACAAGGGACATCTAGAATGAAAACTGGTGTAAATTACAGATTTTAAAGTTAAACCAATTTCTAATAATGAACAGTTAAATTATTGTGTCTAAACACTTTTTAATATTCTCTGTATACATTTTAATAGTCTTTTTAACATATAATTTCCAATGTGTGAAATTGTTCACAAAAATACTTTAAAAAATCTGTGAAGTTTAATAATGGAACCGTTAGTTCATTTAATCTCTAAATTCATATTGCAAACATAGTATAAAACCATTATCTTTGATGAAAAATTCTAAAGTTAATTTTGGACAGTTTTGCCATTGTTTAACTACCGTTTGAGGCATGATAATATTTATAACTCCCTGGCATTTACACAGTTGGATTAAAAAACCACGAAATATTTTGTCATACGCCATTTTCCCTCCCAAATGCCCAACATTCCGATATTGACATTCAAAGGTTCCGACGTTTAATTTATTATCAAAATTAAATTGTTGAATGATTCTTTTCTGTTAGGCAAAATCAAAGCTTAGTAAACGAGGGCAAATATTTTTACTCTTGAATCTTAATGAATATTACCACAAACCTTAAAGGTAGAATCTATTTAAATATCAGTTTAATTCAATATACTACATCGGAACCTTTGAATGTCTAATTGGGAAGTCGGTCATTTTGTACGGAAAATGGTATATTGTCAAGACAAAGAAATTTTAGTCGTATAAAACTAAAAATAAAATTTTTGATATTATAAAATTGCCTGAATTATAAAATAAGACCAACGGTCATTTGATTAGATCCATATATTACTGATTTTTTTATCTCGAACAATCTAGTATATTTCTTGACCAATTATATAAGATCAGACAAGTTCTGATGGTGATGATGTCTCAAACATAGTAATCATTTAAGTTTACATGCCCTATTGTCAAATCATTACCACGCACATTCATATGTTTATTTGTCTTGGATGATGTTGATCGTAGTGGTCAAGATATCATGATTGGAGTGATGTCCTATTTGTTTAGGTAGTAACAACATTTTAAAGACTTCAGACAAAAGTTGATGAATGAAACTCTTTAGTGAATCAACCTCATGGAATATTTCTTATTTGCGTGAACCACCGGAGTCATTTTTCATATAGATATTTACGATCCATTTGTTGCAAAAATATATTGATCGTGAATATCGTCGATTTTTGTATTTGAGGATGTTCACAATTAGCACACAGATTCATATCATCATAAATTATTTTTTCAAAAATATTACTTGATGAACAAAAAACATTTCATATTTCTTCCTAACGAGCTAATGCCGCTCTGGCATCGTAGCTCTAATGGGCATATGGATGGGGGGTGAATGTTGAGCAAGTGTTAATCTTGCATTATCCATATCTGTTTGCAGATGGATACCAGTAGTGGTACTCTGTCGCACGTAGACAACGTCGCAATTGCGCATGACGTAAAGTTCGTGCAATAATGCACCGGTGCAGGTTTATACACCTCCAATACCGTTGTCAAAAAAATGGATTCTTGAAAATACAAAGAATGTAATTATCATAAGCATAAAATTTATTGATATGGAGAATTCCGAGCAAGTTTATGTCTTGAACTAGCATAGGTGGTGATTTCATCCTTCTCCCCGTACATTGTGGGTTCTGATATCAACCACTCAAATGCAAAGTTATTAACAGTATATTTTAAAGAATATATAATCTGAATAAGACTCTAGAAGAACCTGTTTAAAACGTTTGGAGTTCTTGACAGTTTTATTGTAAAAAAATAAGGGAATCGCCGACATTCTGTATAGTTTGGTTCCTATCAATTTAAGTTAAACTCATCTCATTGTTTTTTATTCCAACTATACTTAAAGGTACAAATTTCATATTTTGAATGATAAATGTGCTTTCTTCATACTGATAACTTGGAATATGGTTCTGTAGTTTTACCACACAAATTTCCGAGGTTCCTGAGAAAGGATCTTTAATAGTAAATTTGATTGTGATGTTCTAAATTCATAATTATCAATACTCCCCAGTCTTTATCATAAAACAGTGATGGATGGTAGTTAGACGATACATTAAAGGGATTTTTGTTAATATGCCAACCGCTTAATGAAATCGAATGTATTGGTGAGTTACTCATATTTTCTTGATCATGATTAAAAACATCCACCAGAATTACGAATATTGGCGACTCAAGTTTCGTCTTCCCTCGTGATATCTTACATTGTAAAACAATTTTTTTTGTTAGATACTGATTACGTGTAACAATACTGTGGCCATGATCGAAATTTCGTCTGAATAAATTGATTTTAAATTCAACAAATTTGGTTTAAACGGTTGAATAGATTCATGTAAAACCTTTAAAATCTACCGATTACCGTGGATCCATAATTCGAAAAATAAATAAAAACGTTTGTCATCAGGTATTGATCCCAAACTAAGATTTTCATATTTGCTGGTTTATCGTTTAAGCTCAGTCGAAATTCGGTAAATGGTTCTGCCCCTTCGTAAACACTGAGAAACATAGAAATGCTCTGGTATTTCATGATAATCTCACGATTCTTATATTTTCATGATTTGCATATGATATGCTGTGTGTTTCTCTACATTTCTCGTGAGTCTTTTTCAGATGATAAATTTGGGTTTCATTCCACTGTGGAAAACGATTTGATTTGTCGAAACCTATCGCAATAACTCGCATAAACATATAATTTGGACGTATAAATAAATGCTTTCTAAACGAGAAGTATATTGTTGAGTATTTCGGAAAATTCATCTAATATAAAATTTACAGAATACTATAACATAGCATGTTTTCAAACCATTATAGTCATCTCCGTAGATACCTAGAGTAAAAAACGATGATATTATGAAGAATGAGCTGGCGAATAAATCCATTAATACTGTAAATGATCGGTAATACAATTGTAACCCGTATTGATTAATTTAAAATGAAAATCAATTTTCAACAATTGAAATGCATTTTATTAATGGAATTTTAAATCATCTATAATCTTTATTTCATACGCTGAACTTTCGAATACAAAAATGCCACTAAATTTTTTCAAAAATTCTTATGAATCGTAAATCAACATAATTTTTGTAAATTAAGCAGAAATATATATTTTATCTATTCATTTTAGAAATAGTAGAAGAATGATCATATGTTCTACAATTTTGGCACATTGAATTTTGTGCCTGATAGTGCGTTTAACTCAATATTTATGCTCATTCGAAAGAGATCCATTTACTCTAGCAACCCCAGTGATTTCGCTCGTAAATCACTTATCCATATTTGCACGAAATCAGGTATTCGAAATCTTTGATCGGACTCGGTCGTATTTAAACATTTGATGGAACGTCACGCCCAAATTCAACTTTTAAAATATCATGGAAATAAAAAACAATTATTGAATATTACGCTGACTGATTTATTATGTTACAACTTCAAAATTTGCCTATTGTCCACATGAATTATAACTAGTCAATATGTTAATTATTTCTGCTCATTTTGTTGATAATTAACATATATTTAATAAATCCACTCAGTTCTTACTTCATAGTAATTATTGTGATTTACATCATTTTCCGTCCGAAACGGCCCACTTTAAGATGATGATACTCAAAGGTTCCTACATGTATTTATAAGTAAATTGATATTTATACTTATTCAACCTTCTAGGGTATGAGAATATTCATTCAGATTCAAAAGTGGAATATCAACTGTCGTTTACTTAAATTGGAATTTTCATATCAGTAAATAATCTGTATAAAATATACTTTCTATTATAAGTTCAATCGGAACGTATAAATGTCATCATCGGAATGTCGGACATTTTCGGCGGAAAATGGTGTAATTAATTTTGACGTAAAATACTGCAATTTTTTATGCATTAAGATTGTATGGGTCATTTTAAGCATTCAACACCGAAATTATAGCTGATTTCAAGCTCAGATTTACTAAATAACACAAATATACTAAACCAAATAAAGAGAAGAAAAGTGAATACTTGGCTGAGAGGGCTATATTGACGAAAAAGAACCGATCCAGGAAACGCCATGTATGCTGTAATTTAATTAATTTTTCATACCTCCCATTTATGGGCAGAGTATCAATTTTCTAAATAAAATTATGATAAAATTGATGATGTTTAATGATATCATTGAATTCACATTTCATATTCAGTAGTTCAGTTATGTTTTAATGATTAATTATATACAGATATTCGATAAAAAACCACCCTTTTTATAAAATACTTGAAGGTTAGAATGATCGACAATGCGTAAAATCAAATTTAATGAATATGTAACATAAAATGTTGACGTGTTAATAAAAATGATATAATTACATGTTTATATATTGATTATAACGATGAGTTGAATTCCAAAAACAAAGCCTGGTTTTTTAGAAAGATGAGTTAAAAGATTAGTACATTCAGAATTACCGATAACTCTAATAATTATTTGGAATGAATAAAAATGGTTATATTATAATACAGTCCGTCCATTTGTGGTTTCACTGCTGTTAAAGATATTTCTGAGTATGAAAAATAAATTTGATGTTTATTTTCGAATGATTGACAGATGATTAAGCTTGTGCGTGAATTTTAAATCTCTGAATTGAGAATTCCTGTAATATCACCGATTCGCAGAAAATGAGGTAAGAACTGATATACAGGCATAACCATCCAATTTTGGGAATGAGCAATCAATTTTTGAAATAAATCGAATGATGAACCCGAGATCTCCATTCAATTAATGAACCAGAAAGATAAAATTCCTGTTCATGATTTTCGAGATATGCCGATATTATGAACATTTTCTTACCAATCTTTATGATTAAATATCTCCCATTTTCATATATTTCCAGTTGGATGCGAGAATTCACCCACATACATTCTGATATTCATCAAGTTATTTTACTGGTTAAATAATTCCTCGTGCAAATTTTATAACCCAAAGGAGAATATTTTTCGACGAACCAGCTAGGAGTATTCTTTTAATTGTGTAAAAATGCATTTGTTTGGGTCGCACAATTATTAATCATGTAAAATTACTACTTGTGCAAATTTGCGATTTCAAATGAATTTTGCAACCAGACAATTTAAATTCCTGTACAAAAACAACTGTCAACCATATACTAAAGTTTATTAAATATATTTTTAAATTTCAAAAATATTCGTGAAAAAAAAACTCAAAACAAACGTAATCTCCCGTATTAGATTTCAGCGATTATAATATTAATATTTATACATCAAAAGATATATCGGTTAAAAATAGAATCAAAATTGAATATTCCAACTCTACTGCTCGTTAAACTTCGACTAAGAATAATATATCTTCTTGAATATATTTCATGAACTTAGTTTTTGACCGTCCAGTCTCTCATTTTTATGATACTTAAACAATAATTTTGATTTGATTTAATGCACTTGCTTTGAGAAAATTATTCATTATGAAAAGCTTGAAAATTTTGTAGAATCTGTTTATTAAATTATTTTTGACAACATTCATGGAGGTGTACAGACAAGCACCGGCGTATTACTGCACGAGCTTTAAATCGACCGCAATCGCATCTTTGTTCACGTGCGACAGGGTCATACTCCTGATAAGCACCCTTCTACGAATAGATTAGGGTACTGCAAGACTCACTTGCTAAACATTCACCCCCATCTTTTATGCCACTAGAGCTACGATACCAAAGTGACATTCGTTCGCTCGGAAAAGATACTTCTTCATTTATGATTTCTATTACTAAAGGTAATACCACATCTAGCCTCTGTTTCAGCATCGAGTCCTTCACATCAGTAAAAAAAGATTTCTTTGTACAACAAGCCTATATAATTATAATAAATATTGACACAGATCAATTCCAATGAGTTGTTCGTGGTATAACGTAGGTGAAGGCCAAATACATTAAACTCGTCACTGCTATGAAATCTCAGATTTAAATATATTTGATCAAACAAAATTCTTACAAACAACGTTTTTAGCAAGAATCCCTACCAATTTATCACAGAACGATGATCCCTCATGAACATTCCAGTTAATGTTAATATATCACAACAGCGTATAGATCCAAAAGTGTAGGTTTATTATTGACAATACCTGGTTCTATTTCGAAAAATTAGGAATTGACAAGGAGTATTGTAGTTTAAATAATATTCTACATAGGTATCTAACTTCATGCGTTTTTTATGAAGCAATAAATTCGAGCTGACTCAAAACTTTCAGCAGTGAACCCAATCGTAACTTATTATCAGCCTTTTGATATATAAATACGATTGGCACCCTTTAAAAGGTGTTTTCACTTCCTAGTTATGATATTAGATGATCTCTTGGTCTGATTAGAAAGGTGTTGACAAAAGTTGACGTATGATGGATAACAGAAGTTCAGAAATGACTTACTCTAACTGTTTTATCGAAATGGTTTCATTGATCTGAAATTTACAGACTCATCGCAATTAATTCCCCTACTTATCATTTATCTGAAAGTCATTAAATTTTTAGGACTAAAAAGTGCATCGCTGATAGAACCAATATCGTGTAAATTACCCACGTTTAGTTTTCACACTATTTGTAAGCCAAAGGAGTGGATATTATGCGAAACAGCAAACCATCAAAGAATTCATGGAATCACTGGCGTGTTTAACCTTATGTGTGCTGTATTTCAATGATATTCAGGAACACTTTCAATCTCGAAAATGTGATAATTTACATAGGATCTTTATTATGCATGAAATAAAATCATGAGCTGTTTTTGATGGCTGGAATATAATAAAAGGGCCTACCGTTCAGAAAGAGCAGGCGATTCTGCTCTGATTCAGGCACATTGAATAATTCACAACGTTTTGGAATATTCATTGATTTGAGTTGATGATATGGATCAGTTACAAAATTTTTAACTATTCTGTCCATGATCAACAATCCATCCGTTTTCGTAAAATATTGACACTCAACATGAGTCAACATAATTGTAACAAACTTCTACTCAATAAGCAGAAAGTTTTTCTCGGCTTAAATTCAATAATTATTGTTACTAGGTATAATTCCAAATCCTAATACACGTTTTTTTATCATTTTTGAATTCTTTGATTTCAGATGAAACGATTGGTATTCAAATTTATAATCAATTTCTAGTATTTTGGCGTGAGTTATATGAAAAAAAGAAAAATTCCTAAAAACTAAAACTGTTAAAAAAATGATATATTGATTTATAAGCAATTTAATCTATTTAAAAACCTCTGATTCTAACACCTAAATGATTTATTTGTCTGATTGAAATAAGTAATAAGTACAAAGTGCCAATAATCGACAGAAAATTATGCTTAAATCGCAACATATTTAAATAAAAAACTAAAAATGACCAAAAAAGAAAAAGTTCCGACAAATGAAATAAACGCCAAATATCACCATTGTCAATTTTTCTTCAAGTAGATTAAGTAAGGGTACAACGCCATATTCGATAAAGCGTCCACTTATGTTTATACGCTGCCTGGCGTATATATAAAATTTTCTAAGATTTTACTATTTCAAAATAAGTGTTAATTTTTTATGGACGACCATTTTAGTGATTTTTAGCTTGATACTATTTTTTAAATTATTTGTCATATATATTAGCCTTAAAAGTAATATATTTTATTTTTTTGCCCTGAATAATATGCCTCCAATCTGTAGAAGAAATTACTTAAGTTTAACTGTAGATGGTGCTTTAGGGTATTGCTAACTTTGTGTTAAATTCCTTCTCTTTTATTGAATTAATAATTCAGCGTTCTGTTTCTGATAGTTTATTTAATTTTTTTTTATAGTTTATAAAACCATGGATTTCGGTTACCTCTATATTTTACTCCTGAACATATGTATTTTGTTTTTCCGTCAAATCTGGTTTAAAATACAGCTTCTGGACCAGTAAATCATGCAGTTAACAGGAGTAACCCAGTTATGTGATTCTCAAATTCTTTCCTGCCAAACCTATCGATAAATATCTAGACATGAAATTTCAATCGAAACAACCATGTTATATACATTTGCGATAGCGGAAAGAATAAAAGCTACAATAAATTAGGTTTTAACCCTGCCCATGAACCAACGTTCTTGGAAATAAATTTCTAAATTTAGCAATGATTGTGACTTCTCAGAATTTGAAATAAACTTCAGCGTCATTGGAATTTCATATTGTACCACTTATTTTTGGGGCGAGTAATGCCATCCAAATAAACCAATTAAGTTTTTTAACGACAGCAAAATTGAAATTTAATTAATAACAGCATTATATATGGTCAAATCCGCTTAATGTTCAGTTCCCCCGGCCCAGTTTTAATCTGCACTTAAGGGGAACTAGCAGATATCCGACGTCAATATACATAACCAAATGCAAGCTTGACCGAATGAGTGCGTGTACTTTATCGATCTAAATGTCTATATTTTGGCTGGGAAAAATGGGATAGAAACTATTTGTACATTTAAGAAAGGAGCGTGCTTTACCGATGAGCTCTTAGCCGGATTTTGTTGTATTCCCCTCTGAATAAAAATAAAGAATGGAGATGAAGATACACATTTTGTTGAGTACTACCGTAAAAACAATTTAATTTCAAACCACACAAGATGTAGGTAAAATTGTAAACAGTCCCGTTTTCTCAAAGCTGGATGAGACCAAAACAAAATATGCTTAGTTATGCAAGTTATAGCGAAGTGGGCGAACTACTAAGTTAACTCAGCATATGTTGATTTGATTCGGCTAAAAATGCCATTTTAAATATTTTATCATATTTACGAAGTTCACAAAAATCATAAAAGAAAAACCACGATCTACCATCGATGAAGGAAATACATTCAAGGGTGTTTTTTGAGATTAATAAAGGGTTACGAAATGAAGATCAACGGTAATCCGACTTTTTGGCCATCTATCGCAAAGACAATGCAGAAACCTCTTGTTCTGCTGTTAGAATCGTTGAAAATCTTGCGGAAACTACGTTCATGAGTTCCAACCAGATTTTATCAAGTATACCTGCAGAAACAACTCTTTATGTTCGAATTCTAGGTGAGTTTTTCTTCCAAGCGCTCGGTGACCAGTCTTTGTCGTCATATAATAGAAAACGTATCAACGTCGACTTTGATATTCAGCAACCACCGTATTCATGTACAGTTGAAGGCAGATCTTTTTCCTAAAAATTTTGTTGGTAGATATTGCCAGTAAATCGCATGAGATTCTACTGTTGTGATCTGAATATAATTTTCTCTGTTTCGACAAATGACCATGTGTTTTTAAATGGTACATTCAAGCTTCTGCCTCATGGGTTTAAACAATGTATTATTTTTTATGGTTTACGACCCAACCGTTGGTTGCAGTGTCCTATGTGCCTGGGTTTTATTGACCGGAAAAGAGCAACAATTATATAAATATATTTTAAATGAACGAAATATTCTCGTCGATGATCAATGGATTCCAGGATATTGGATCTGTGATTTTGAAAAATATTTTTATAAAAACAATAAGGTATTAATTTCCTGAAACAATATTTCGTGGATTATATTTTTACTGTGGACGTGCCTTAGATCGAATGATGAATAAATAAAAAAACAGTAATCACGAAAAAGCAACCAGCAACAACAAACTCGAATTTCTAACATTAGTCTCAGAAAGATAACTTGCTTTGCATTCTTTACATTACAAAAATAGTAAAGTTAACTGACTCATAAATAGAACGGATTCTGGAGTTATTTTAAAAACAGATGAAAATATTTTGTCTTTCCTTGCGGAATAATTAATCATAAGATCAGAAATCGACTAAATATAAAACAAATAATTGTTTAGAGAATTATTACTGCAGTTCAAACGAACAACTCGCCAACCTTCATCCCAATATTCAACAATTTGCTGATGTTGTCAGAATTGAGTAATCGTATTATACAAGTCTTTATCGAAATATTCGCTCATGTGCATTATAAAGAGAACCAATCTGCTGCTTAGAAACACGTAAAATTCCTGAAGAACTGATCGCCTACCTACAGGAATACAACTAGTGGCGAATTCTTAAAAGTATTTGCCTTTTCTTAACTTTTCGTTTTTTTGTCACTTCAAAATTTGCGTCGGTCACATTTAACTGCAAGAACCCCAATTTGCACGATAAACCTATATATGGAAACGAAAACATTCTGATAACCTCTGACACTGGTTTTTGCAAACTCTTATATATTATAGTTATGGATCACCTTTATAAACCTTACAATCAATTTATTAATCCCGGCAATTCATTTATATATCTTTGAAATTACACTATTTCGCAACCAAATGTACACATAGGCTCGTCCATTATGGCGATTTTTTGATAATTAAAATAAATTAACATATGAGCCCTGACGTTTCAAAAACTATTTTAATAAAATAAGTTGTATAGGTAACGTTCAGAAAGCAAAACTTGTTGATTCTCGGATTCATCTTTTGTAACCATTTTGCGATATTTTCATTGACGTTATGGCAACGTATGATTTCAAAATGTTAGCACCAAGAATGGCCAAATCAGGCTTTATGATCGTCTTCCTTTTCGAAAAATACACACAGCTCTTTTTCATCCAGTCGAGGATAATACGATACCCAAATACTACTTCGTAGCCCTTGATTCTATTACATGACGGATCTATCTTAAATGATGGAGTAGAATATCAACTATTACAAATACGAAGATGCGGTTGTTTGATAAATGGACAATTTCTTGTTTAATGATCATAGATTTTGTATAATTGTGACTTTGCTGACATACCAGTGAAGCTACTCATCGTTTACATTCCATTCTCATTAAATACTTATAATTTAATTAACAAACAAATCAAATTGTTTTGTGTTGAAAAGATGGGTCTTAACGGTTCAAATTAGTCCTTAGGGGTAATAAAATCAGAGACCCTTAATAGTTTTCAGGTTGCCCTTTTCTCAAAGGCTCAAATCAATTGAGCTATTTATATTGAAACGGATGTTGTTTATCATGTTGAGTCGACTATTCAGGATGTAAACTGCTTGAAAGATCAAAAAGGAAAACAACCAAAAATGAATACACTTGATGGATCCGATAATCAACCCCCTCTGCTTTCAAAGTGTACCAACGAGAACATTTGTATTTTATTCAAATAGTCTAGGAAAAGGTTTGCCGCTTTTATAAATTCATTTATTATCAAAAATAATCTGTCATTTGAGAGAGACTTGAGGTATTTTAATGAAACAAGAGTGGTCATATGTGAAAAAAAGTCGCCCCTGTGAGTGTGCTCTGATGTAAATTAAACGAAATAAAACTGGCCATGCGCGAATAAACACTTTTGAATTAGCCTAAAAGGTACTATCTGTCTGAATTTAGTGTACTTTCAAAAATTCTTGATAAACGAATTCCCAGAATCATTCATCAACAACCAACATGTTTGTACACTTCCAGATGCTTTAACGCGGACTGCAGAGCTCAAATTATAAGAATAATTGCCAAAATGACATTCGTCGAAACAAAAACTATATGAAAAACTAGTTTGCATCTAATTCAGATTTACACGTATCATAACCATACATCATAAAAGTTTCAAATTCTGTGCATTGTTGCATGCGCCAAAAACATTAGGATTATTAATCTGTTTTTATTTAGCTTACAAATCAATCCATATTTTATCACAAGAATAAATTCTAACTTCTCTTGGCTTTTCGCAAAACAAAGGTTATAAATCCATGGTGAAAAATCATTTGTTCATTCCGTTCGTTGTTATGTAACAAATACCATTCTGTACAGGATAATTCAGAAATGATTTAGACAAATTGGAAATAATTCTCTAGGAAAAAATCATGTTTAAAATAAATTTTAAAGCATAAATTACCATGATCTATGCATTTAAAATATCTCTTTTATAAAAATATAGCATTTGAATTCCCACAAACAATATTGCTGATATGCCTTGAAACCCAATCAATTAACCGTTTGAACCCTGTTCCCCATGGCCATTCTCCCGATAATCTGAGACCGCCTTTCCTATCAGCTTAATAGTGTGGACAATATCAATAATTATTAGATGGCTGCGATAACGGTCCACGGAGTACTAACTGTTGTTGTGATTGCCGGAACACGGGCCTTTGGGGCTGGCAAATTATCTGACCCGTACGAATCAAAAACGTTGAAATATATAATCAGATTTGATATAAATTATTAAAAATCGAAAACACAATACATCAACACTATAAATAAGCCATTAGTCTTTCAAATAGTTAACTCAATTTATTTTAAATAAAATCGTATCTAAATCTTTTTTTTGGTATGTTTATTTAAATTTGGCAATTATTAAAGGTTTAATATCGTTTTGTTATTGTTTTGACAGCAAAAATTTTGTTCAATTTTTTTTGCTTTTATTATTTAGGAATTTGTATTGAAAATCATTGGAAATTGAGTCAGATTTATCCAAAAAGTGGCATGTTAAACCCTATAGAAAATAACAGATTAAAATAGTTTGAAATATATTTTAACGTATTTTTATTCAAAAACATCTTAATCATCATACTTAATAAATTAATTACATTGATTTCAAAAATTATTAGTTAACTTGATGGCCAATATCTGGAGACAAATCATCATTCAGTACTGATGGTAATTCGTCCTTTGTACCATGTACCATATCTACGACCACCTCCTCGCCGACAATACTGTTAACCACATTCAGTTCTCCGACCATATTTACTTCATTGATTGTTGCTGTCCATTTTGATACGAATTTTATTCTAAAAGGCTTTGTTTCAATTTTTAAGTGATAGATCAAGAAAATCGAAATTTCAAAAATATTCAAACACAATATCCAATATGGAAGATTCATAACTTTCGTCAACTTGGGTTCTCGATCAAGAGTTTTAAGGTATTCTGACAATTAAAAATAAGTACCTGAATATTTGATAATAAATGGTATAAAACAGGCAATATGCACGAGATTGAAAAATACTGTATTTATAAATATCTTACAGCTGGAAAATGTGTGAATAGACCATATTATAAAATATTGCTTGAATTTTATAATATAAACACGTTTTGAAAAATAATAGGAATAAACTATTCTGCCGAATAACGCAAAATATATAGCAAAAACAAAAAAGACTGTTGTTGAATATCGTCCCATATTAAAGTTATTATAGACAGAAAATGTTTTACCGTCATTAAATAAAAATACAAAAGCGCCATATCTTGCCTCCGTCAATTGTTTATTTTCATAAGTTTTAATTTTAGCTGTGATCAAATTAGGATTGAACAGCAAAACGGTTTCCAGAAAAATTTGAAAAACTATCAAAACCGTTGACAAATGAATAAATGTCGATGGAGCAATTTTCCTGAACTTCTCCACTAGTATCATCTACATGTGAGAAGAATTTATACATTTTCACCTATGTAAACGTCAGGATTTTAATTGAAGATTAGGATCTTTGTATTGTGGAATTGTTTACATATATTAAAGTATTACATATCTATTATTCCGAAACATATTCGCATTTTGTCGGTTTGATCAATGAATTAATCAATTAGACAAGTAAATATGATTGTGCGATCTTGAAAAAATCTTGCAGAAGGTAAAGGGCCATATGTCGGCTTGGAAAACCATATTTAAACACGATTAAATAATCCTTGTTGACAAATGGTTATTATACATGTATTGAGAGTCAATATGGTTGTTAAGCATCAAATATGGTTAATATCCAGATTCTAAAATTAATAATAATATAGCTTCATTCAAGTCCTATTTCATATTTTTGATCTTTATATACATATATAAAGTAAACTCTCTAATTTTCAGTCATAAGGGATCAAGATTTGGAAAAAAAAGGAAACATAGACAGGGTTTTCAAAAAAAAATGTTGCTAAAGTCTCTTAATACCGATTAATCATACTTAAAATAATATTAAAATTTAGATTTTATTTCATTTTCGTATTAATTAACCCTTCATATAGATTGTGAAATAAATATGTTCGGATTAATTTACTTCAAGTTTAAAATGAACTTTTACAACTTTTTAATTTTTCTAAATTCTCATTGATCGGAAATTGATCTTCGATTCCATAAATAGAAACAACATTTATGATACTCTACTATTTATTTCTTTTTTAAATGCAAAGGATTATATTTTATTGACGTGTAATCGTTTATTTCGCGCATATCAACTGGTGTGAAAACGAAAATTACGAAATATTACTCCTTGTCAAGATTCAAAGAAAATAGTTTTTAGCTGAAAAATAGTCATAGTTTACCGTTTATATATATATTATAAGATTTTGCGTCATATCGTTAATTGATACCTGAAAAAATCATGATGGTCTAAGAACAACCATCATGAAAATTTTAATATTTAAGGTTTGAAAAATGTCCCTTTAAACCAGATTACTGTATTTCTGGTTATAAAGTATTTTTAGTTGATAAATTTATTGTTAACTAATATTTTATACCGAATGATTTGGTATCTATCTGTGTTCGTTATTAAGATTGATTTAGGGATATACCTAAGTTTACGTACGGTTATATGTCATGCGTTTATTCCTAACGAAGCAGTGGTATTTTTCTTAACTCTTAAAAGTCAGATCCAACGAATCAACATGAATCGCGAATTAAGATATAGTGTTTTCGATCTACTTTATTATCATTAGAAGCAATTCAAAAAAGCAAAAACTAATCTAAAATTACTTGCATGAGCAGATTTATATATCTCTTTAAATCAATGTTGATTTATCAAGTAAATATTACAATTCACGAATACTAATAATCTAAAACTCGAAAAATGAACGGACCATAATCTTTTGAACTTTGCCTAAAAAAATTGTCATATGAGTACAGATGTAAACTCTACATGAGAGTTCGGAATACACCATTTTCCTCCCAAAATGCCGACGATCCGATGATTACATTCAAATGTTCAGACATTTTATTTATAAGCAAATTGATATTAATATAGATTCAACATTTTAGGGCTGTGAGAATATTCATTCAGATTAAAGATTGGAATATGTGATGTCCTTTACTTAGATACGAATTTGGCTAACAGCAATCAATCTTTTTCCCAAATTTACTTTTTATAATATATTCAATATCGGAACCTTTGAGTATCATCATCGGAAAGTGGGCAATATGGGTCAGAAAATGGTGTATATCAATAGTTGCTTAAGTGTGCCAAATATTGAAAATTATGTAAAACATATTTCGCAAATGAACTATAAGATTTTCCCATTTCGTTAAATATGTGATCTTGAAATATAGATGAATATTTAGTCGACCCGAGTAAATTCTACGCATCAATTACATGTATATACTACTTCATGATTAGAAAAAATAACTATATAAATGTTGAATAATAATCTTTTTTTTTTAGTTTTTATCAAAATTATCAGCTTCATTTCCTAGGTCATGAACATATTACTTTATTACAATCTGATCACTGTCTAAAATTAAAAAAATGTTATTTTTCTAAAATTATTACTATTATTTAAGCTATGTCTGATTAAAATGGATATAGACAAAATAAATTTCAACTGGTATTATTTAACCAGATCAATGTCGGCGAATGTCAATTATCCAAAGCTTGAAAAGTGAATTGAAAGATTTTGCGAAAAATATCGATAAATATCCAGTTTATGACCCTTAGTTTATATGAGAGATACTTAGCACGATATTAACAATCCGAAATGTTATATAACTTCTATTTCGGTATCATGTAATTTTCGAGCAATTGAAAATATGTCCTAATGATGTAAAACTCTGAAACCTATTGTGCATTTCATAAATGTTTTTTAATTTTCAAATAATTGGACAATTCTATATCGAGAACACGAAAACCATTATCGAAAAATGAGAAGCAGGATGATCATCTACAAATTATCGAATTTTGACATGCTTTGATGTTAAAACTTATCGTTTGTCATCAGACATTATCTGAATACGTCGTATAAATTTCTGATTAATATCCAACGAATTCATGGTGATAATTTACAATAATTTTTATGATGTTAAAAATTAATTCAACTAGCAAATGTTTTCTAAAATCCCAATAGATCGATTTAAACTAATTTTGAAACATGTAAACATATTTAGGGATAAAAATTCCGTCTTCCTTTAAAATATTCATAAATGACGAGGAGCTTTCAACCGAGTAATCTACCGGGTTTGTTTAAGCTGTGCCTTCTTACAATTATTGGATAAGTTTTTTAAAGTTAACCGATCCATAAAAATAGTCAAGATTCATCAGTGACGCGAAATCTGAAAAAATTTAAGATTTTCACTAAACAATGTTCATACAAGATATTCTTGAGAGGCAACAAGATAATAATTAGGATAAAAGATTGTGTATTGATGTTTTTGGCGTTATAAAAATCATATATTTTGTTAGATTTCTAATTTTTATCATATTTCTATCAGGCATTACATAAGGACGAAATAAAAATCTGGTCATAATAATAAAAATATGATATGATGACACTAATACCCCCTGAGAGTGAAATTGATCAGTTTCGAGACCCTCGTGACGATTCCGACCGTTCCGACTGTAGCTTCCTGGAGTTGGTTATCTGTTGTTCATATGATCTGCGGTCATATAATAAATAAAGACACCCGTACCATGATCAATGTGAATATATTGATATTCCGCCAATGCCTGAAAGTTAAAATATAAAATGAATTTTGTAACTATTATCGTGTATCCCTTTTCTGTAGAAAGTATGTTGAATAATTAGACTCTGAACTTACAGTTTCACAATGGCGTTTTTGGAGTACTGATCCATGATTTGTATTTGTAGAAAAGAAGTTTTTGTGATATCGTAGGGGTCAGTTTCTGCAAATATCAGGCATAAACTGAACCATTTTAAACATTTTAATCTTCACTAATGAATGTAAAATAAATTGGACATCCAGGCTTAAATCTACAAAGTTTTGAATAAGAACAATATGAGCCAAGATGAACTGTAAGATTGACAAAAAAACAGCCAATGCTAGAGAAGAATGGTAAAATTGGGTAAGATTATCATACTTGATTACATAATGACATACTACAATTCTCCCTCCATAATGAACGACGTTCTGATGATTACATTCAAGGGTACCCATATTGCTTTTAGTATAAAAAGTACATTTTAGAAAGATTCTTTGTCTCAGAGGCGAAATCGAATTTCACTAAACGACAGCGCATATTTCACTTTTGAATCTGAATCCATATTATCACAACCTTCAAAAATGGAATCTATATAAATATAAATTTACTTCTAAATACAAGTATTAACTTTTTGAATCTCCTCATGAAAAATCAGCCATTTTGAACGGAAAATGGTGTATAAACAAATTATCAGTATTTTATAATTTTTTTAGTCTGTTCAGGGCATTTTGAAATTAAAAAGGCTATTTAACTTAACTCATAAAAAATATTACTAAAAAGATATATTTTGACACACTTAATAAACAGTTTTCACAACAAGCACCTTTGAATGACGAAATTATTTTGGGGTTGATTTCTCAAAATCTATTCTACTTTGCTGATATTTATTTCATAATATATTTGACATCTCAAATATAGACTAGAGGAATTTAAACATATAAATAATAGCTAAATTTACATCGAGACATGCGATTAATAAATTTGTTAATTGTATCAAAATTTTTGAACAATAGAATAGAAACGTGAAATTTTTATGAGGCATACACATCACATTGTCTAACGTAATTCAAGTAAAGTGTATATATTGTAACCGACGATTTACGAGTTTGTACTAAGACGAAAGTTAAATATTATCACAAAAATTCCATTCAATAATTTCTAGAAATAGTAAAGTGAATTTAACCTTCATTTACTACTTTCAAGTTGTTAAAAGTATACATTTACAAGGAAAGCGAAATCAGGGAAACGAAAAATTTAAAATTCGAAATGCTTACTCGGTCCTCGTTAGAAGGAGGGGTCTAATGTTACCTCAGAGATCCGTTTCTCACCATAAATCCAACAAACCTAAAAGATATTTTAAAGTATATTATATGGAAAAATTTTAAGTTCTTAATTAAATATAGTTAAACATTTAACAACAAGTGATATATTTTATCAAGATTCATGATATCTCTGAGTGGCGATGGTTTCAGATAATAGAGGGTAACTGCCAGAATATAATTTCGAAATTCCCTGGATGGGATCACATCTTGATATATATGATACAATTTTTTCAGTTCTTCCATCTAAATCATTTAATCCAAAACGGATTGGAAGTTACTCATATGTAAAAAGGTTTCTCTGTATAAAATTCATGGGTTGTACCGACCAAAACATGGTAGTTTCAAACAAGAGCTACATGCAAATAGATATGATATCCCTGATACGTTTTGCGCATGTTAAGCACTTTCTTAAATTTTTAAACAAGGCCTTTTAATGTTTGATTGCCACAGAAGTCGAATTCTATTGAAAAAATCAATTTTTTTTTTAAGACTACTCAGTGATAACAATCAAAAGTTATTGCGTCGCGTGTATGCAACATTATGTCTCACAAATTTTTCATATTTTCAAAAAATCCAGATTCATAAAGTATCGCATCGATACATTTTTTCATCAATAGAAAAGTCAACTAAAAATGTGTTAACTATTTTTCAGGAAGATCAGTCTGATCTGAATCAAGAGAAGTATTTATGCCCGAGGATGTCTAACATCACGTTTTTTGTTCATTTAAATATATTTCCTATTGATATATTGCTTCTCAGACCTTTAAACTGATCCAAATGACGAAAGGCTTTTTATCCGGTCTAAAATGATCGACAGATTATACATTATTTAAGTGAAAAAAACATTAAACATAAAGATAGCGTCTTGATATTCTAGGAATGAAGGTAATATGTTAATATATTTATAGGTGATAATGGTTCGCGGTGGTCTCGGTAATGAAATAGCTTTCTGAAAACAATTTTTTGATGACGTAGACATGTTTCGCGATACATGATCATGCTGGATTTAAACAAAAACAATTTCGAATTCCAAGACCAGAGATACCCACACCGATACTAGCTAGTAACCAATATTTAGAATAAATATCAATATAATTCAGTTGAAAAAAAGAATGTTTAATGGGCATCACGAATGTTAGAGTTTTACATTTATGAAGAATTTTGTTAATTATAAATATAGGGTAGTCTAAGTTTATATAATATGATAAAATTCATTGATTTATGATATTTCCTCACACCTAGAAGCGTGCGCATTTACAATTTTTTTATACATTCGCCATGCAAGATATTTCAAGAAAATGCGAGTGAATCGTAAAACATAGATAAATGAATTCTTACAGAACTCGGTCAAAAATACAACTAATATAATGATTTAGTTTAATTTGATATATTGATTAAAACAATTTTTAATCAACAAAAATCGAAAGAAATAGTTATTTATTTGTGAAACTCAAAATAATAGGCTATTTAATGTCCCTTTTCTAAGAAAAATCGATTTGTAATGCTCATTCTTGAAGTCAAACACGGTAAATTAAATTCGATTGTATAAAAACACACGATTATTAACGATTATCTATGAATTTTCATTATGGTAGGGTATTAATATATTCATGGGTTAATTCAAAAATAAAACAAGTGAATAAGAATCTTGATTATAAACAGAAATTTTTTGATCATGCTAACTGTTACATCATTCCAAATTTTAATTGGAGAATATTTAAAAAAATGTAAAATATTTCGTGTTATTTGATAAATAATGTATATAGAAGATAAATTAGCCGGAAAGCATACCTGAGATAGAAAAAATGGCCGCCAAGAGAAATGAAATCATTTTCATTGAACCACATATCAGACAACATTTATCAGAGTCGAGGACCTTTTAAATACTCGTCGCTAATCGGTTATCATATTGTCGTCAGAGTGTTTATCTTATTTCTGTAATTTTATTGTCTCAACTGCACAAAAACCGTTAAGGCTAACATGATTTATCTTTTATATTCAACTGGACACTTTAAACAGACACTTAGAAATGAAACTCAAAATGAGCAATATAGTTTGAAATTTCTAGGATGCAGAATTTCTTTAGAGACTCAGCCATATATTCAAGCTAGAAAACTTCTTAGCATGAGCGGACTAACGAATGAGGTGATTATAAAATGTTGTTTTGGGATAAGTTCATGCGCAGTAGTCGGTTGTCATTACAACTCGGCATGATATTATATATTGCGGATTTGCCTTTGAAGACAACAGCTGACTAACGACAAGAGTTTTGTAAAACTTTAGAGGTTATGATTATTTATATTAAAATGTTAATAACACATGGAAAATCTATATTTGTTAGTTTTCATTAAAATGGGCTATTAATAACGACTATTGTCGATTTACAGATATCATTCATTGTTCGATGTACTATTCTTTTCACATTTATTTATTGACTGTTTCTTTTTAACTGTTTAATACAAGCGTTCTCAACATAAGGATGGCGACCCTTAAAGGATTGATTGATAATATGTTTATGAGGAGAGGAGCGGGGGTTGCCTCGAAACATGGAAAATATTATGCTCTTGTCAATTGAAAAGTGTAAAAATTATAGTTTTATTAACCTTGTTCTGTTCGTTAGAATTTTTTTCTGATTGTTTTTAGATAGAAGATATTGTAGCTAATTAAATAATTTTAATTTCAAATATTATAATTGCTACAGCATAAATATTGTTAACTGTTAAACCTACTACGTATCAAACTGCGTGGCTCCATGTAACTTTGCGTTATTTCAAGATCTCAAATTTTGACCAATATTAGTTCTTTTATAAAGATTTAGTTGCTTAGTTATGTAATTTAAATGCGCTGCCGTTTCACATCAGTTATATTCAATAGTTTTTGAGTTACAGTGTTTTGATCCTAAATTACACAAATTTTATACTAAATCGCGCACATGTCATTATAAATCGCTCATGAATATATTCATATAATTTCATCTTAAGGTGACCCAAAATATTATTTGTGGGCTTTTCCAGATTAACCACACATTCATCTTATCCGTTTACAACAATTTGAAGAAAAATGATGAATCAGGTCGTATCATACGACATTCCTAAACTCATGAGTATAATTAATACAATGTTTTATCAGGTGACGCAGAGGTATGCCATCGGCTACTTCTATCAAACAAATTCATATATTGACAAATTCCTAAACTATTGGGGTATATAAAATTAAATTATGCCTTTTTTAATTTATTCACAGTATAAATAAAAATTAAAGGAGAGATTATCATTTCGAATATTTCCATAAAACGATTTTCGTGAGAATAAAATTAACTTCTGAGTGATTATATTGGGTGAGAGGCAGATGCTTAAGGATGGTCTGACAATTACGACTAAGCTGCTGCAGTAAGTTCGTAAAGTAACCAATCCGTTGGTCCTCATCTAAGTGGTGATCGAATGATGGTGATGGGACTCTGGTGGCAGGGTTTAAGGAGCTCCTTCCGCTGAACACCAAAAAGTAGGTATCTCCTGGGCAGCGGGCTGTGATCTCACGAAGACTCATTTCCTAGAAGCAAGTTGAGCAGGTGGCATAAGGTATATTAAAAGCATGATTTTAGAAAAGTTTGCAAAAGAATTCAAAATTAAACAAAATATTTTCGTATATTTTCTGCATTTTTTTCGTTTTTTGGGTTTTATGAGGTTAATTTGTCATGGAAAAACTGTATAAATTGTTTAATAGTAATAAGATTCATTTTTTATTTTGATCAATAATGTATAATTACCCCTGTGCGATTTAAGATGAAAACCCTATATTGTTTTTGAATGCAATATTTATAAATTAAACTTTTATTATTTATTGAGTATTTCAAGTTCACTCGAGACTATATTTAGTGAGTTATATTGGTCAATCTATCAGACTAATCTAGGCAAGAGGATCCCAAACAAAAGACCAAAAAAATAAAGAGAATATAGTGAACATTTTGAACGCCTTGATTTCACATCAATGGTTAAATCACGAATTAAGAAATTCACATTTTTTATTTGTGATTAAGTTCTATTTGCTGAATCTATGAATTCACACAAAACTAAATGTCATTTTATCAACAATCCGAACATTTTGGTCAAGAAATAAAATTATTTTAGATTGAAAGGTGATGGAATCAAACAAACGCATACTTGACGCTTCTGAGACTTACATTAATCCGAGAATTTTTGAGATTCAATAATATTATATGGCGGCTGTTAGAATTACTAGAGTTATGCAATTTCACATCGTAGCTGATGAGTTACTGTTGTCGGAAACCAACTTTATTGTTTGAATCATGATTACTGAGTTATTGTCAATAAATTAATCCGAATTTTCATTTCGAACGACACAAATGACACAGGAATAGCTGACATATCTGCTGATATTCTCGATCAAATAATGCAGTATATTAAATGTTCTCGGCTTATAATATTCATGCTTCCGGCTGGATGAATCATAGACCTTGAAAAATGTTCACATTTTATCGTTTATATGATCAATATATTCAGGGTCTGCAAAAAAGTGACACCCTTCTGGTTTGCATGATAAATCACACAAATATAAATCAAACGTTGTGAAATATCAAATGACAAATTTATAGCATATTATCATTTTATATTTAAAAATTAGGAAAATATTCTTTTAATAGACTGGAGATATTTCTTAGAGTTCATCAAATGATTTTATTTGTATCGAATCTATATCGTATTACAAATCATAGGTGGCTTAGAACTCATTTTACGGCGGGAAAATAATATATTAACAATAAGGTGCACATCTATTGATGTGACGTTCATAATTCGAATATTTCTAGTTTTAGTGGACACTAGAATATATTTCAGCGCAAGCGTATCCAAAAATGTTGGAAGAAGACATGATGATAACACGCTTTTGAAAAGGAATTCAAATATGGATCAAAGAGGCGTATGGACTTTTTCCCGATATGGTCTAAATCATAACTTGATAGATTGATGAACAAAATACACATTCTATCGTTAAAATTTCACACAGCAGAAAAAGAATATCGAATCAGACAAAAGAAAATATTAATAACGTAGTTCTACATATTTAATATCAAGAAATTCTCCTTGTAAACACTGTAGTATTGGTCGACTATACATACAAACTACTTGTACACGAAGTTGTCTTCAAACAATGGTAAAAAATAGGCTCCAGTATTTATTTTTAAAAAAGAAAACGGCACAACATTTAACTAAATTAAACAAATATAAAAGATAAGAATATTCAAGAAAACATGTCTGTAGGTTTGACGAAGATATAATACTCAAAATATTTAGAAGATAGCACACGTGAATTCATTTGACGGAGTTGATGGGCATCAAACCTACCAAATTTGAATCCTGTGAATTATGCAATATGAGGATTACTGAGTGAATAAGTTTATAAATCTAATATTCAAAATATGTAGGAATTTAAAAAAAGTGTAAAAATTTGCCTAATGTCAATCAAGATGTGATATGAAGATCTATTTGTCAAAAAAGGTATACTTTTAAATATTGTCGTCGTGCCATAGGGTAAATTTTGAATATTTATCATAGATAAATTGAAATTTAAAGAATCATTTAAGTTTCAATAAGACGAAGAAAAATTTATATTTTAACAAGCTTTTATCCAAATTTCTTTTCAATTATGCTTATAATAACAAATAAAATCCTTGCATATATATAGGGTTTCACAATCAAATCCGTCACATTATTTTACTCAAATTTTATCAATATTTAGCATTAAAAAAAATTATGCAACTACTCGTTAATTTCCTCTCTAAATTAAAACCTTCTATTGTATTTAAGCATATTTTGATAATAGCCATTACAGTCAGAAGGTGTAATTTCTATTGATACACTTTCAATTAAACTAAATAGGTCGGCTTCTGGTCTCATGGATGCTCGACTCATGGTAATCATCAAGGCAAAACATCATCAACTCAATGAAGCACATTCTTGTGGATACTTCATGGAGGCTTTTGATCATTTCTTGTACAATGGATTACACAAATGGGTTTTCGTAATTGACAACATGATGTTCGACAAAACCAAAAGCGTACAGACCATATTGCAAGAGAATGGCTGCATGGTAATATACCTTATACCCTACTCGCCTTTCCTCAACCCGATATAAAAATTTGTTCTCAAAATGGAAGAAAATTGTAAAAACAGCATCCTCGAGATCAGAAACCAACCTCCTTAATTTAATCGAAAGTAGCTCAATAGAAATTATGCCTTCTGACTGTGATGGCTATTGACAAAATATGCTGAAATACAACAGAAATTGTTACTTAAGAGACGAAATTAACGAATAGATGTAAATATTTAGTATGTTTAAATGCTAAATATTGATAAAATTTCAGTTAAAAAAATGTTACGGACTTGATCAGGAAACCCTATAAGAGTAGAGGATTTTTAAAATTTCGGGCTATCACTCGAAAATCAGACAAATACTGTCAAGTATATCTTCATAAATACAGCCCCAATGACCTCAATTTCTTGGATAACACATAAATTTTGATTTATTTACGGTTCCCACATATATATACTGGAGAAAATATCAGTGGATTCAATGAAAGAATTATTATCTATATAGAGGGTGTCCTGAAATATATCTACCCATATGTTTTTTGAATAATTTTGTTAGCATAAGCGCAAACCAAATGATATTTTTTTGTATTATTGTAGTTAGCGATACATTCAATTTTTGTTTTATCGTGATTTTTCGTGTCATATATAAAATGGTGGTTTACACCCGGGAACTAAGTATTTTCATTTCTTAGAAAATATATTAATAGTAGAAAAAAGTCCAAAAGCTGCCAGAACATCTTTTTGCTTCAAATTTGGTACGCAAAATATCACAGCTAAACATACCATTTCAGCCATGTTAAATAAATTTCCCGATACAGGATCCTTCCGGGATAATAATCAAGAATTTGGAATAACTGGAAGTGTACGAAGTGATGAAAACTTTACAATAGTTGTAATATTCATTAATAGTCTATTCAATTTGAATAGCTTCAAAAGAATAGACGATTTATGAATCGAGAATTCTATGAATCATTAAACAATTTCCTGGTTTTCTCCCTTATAAAATTCAAACAAAACCACCTCTAACTTGAATGAACTTGACTAATCATTTCGAGTTTCTCCAAATATATTATCGATGCGGGCATCAGATGAAATGGAAACTAGTTTGATTTGTTTTAAGCTGCAGCCCACTTTTTGCGAGATGGATACGTAAATAGACAAAATTATATTATGTAGAGAAATGAGAACACTCAAATCTCAACTTCCAAAAGTGTACAAACTAAAACGTGACTATGCTGTGTTCAACTTCAAAATGCCAGTAATTGGGTCTGTTGGTATTGACCGAAATGTAACGTTCGAGAATGATGCAACTTTGTTCCGTAGCACACTCTTCCACAATTTTAACGCATTTAACAAAGAAGATATGTTGGAAATTATTTCATGGAAGTTGCAGCACGACCTCACCGTACTGATAAGGTTTGGAAAACGCAAATGCCCATTTTCATCAGAGTGATTGCCCTGGATTATTATAAACATTATGGTGATAGCATCGATGGGCCCCTATACTCACTAGATTTGAATCAGTAACCAGTTTTTGTTGGGGTATCAAAGAAAAAGTATATGCCAAGAATCCAGGAAGGCAAACAAAACTTTAATAAGAGTTTGAAAATATAAATATTGGCTAAGTCTACAGAAATATTGGAACGAGTGATCGCATTTTTTTTTATTCGCATCTAAAATGTCATCCATTCTCGTGACAGCTACAAAGAACCCTTTGTATTTCGAAATTATAACGATATGCTGTTTATCAATCAAAGAATATATACTTACTTGTTAAATGTATGGTTTAAAAGGTAAAAGAATCTGGTAGGTACATTTTGGTACACCATGTATCTTATCACATAATTTAATGTGTTTTTATTACCAAATTATATCTTGATATCCTGCCTATTTTAATAATTTTTTCCAGAATTTTCTAGGCACGAATTAAAAGAAAATTTATTATCAGACAGAATCATAAAACATTTTATAATTAACTTATAAAATTGAAGTTCATTCTCAAAATTCTGTATAACAGAATAATACAATGCTCATAAAATGTAATTGATAGCATTTTACCTATAAATCTAGGTCAAAACAAATTCGCGGATAGTTATTGACTTCAAATATGAAACTAATGTGTTCGAGAGGATATAAAATATATATATTCAACAGCAATAATACATAAAATTATTATTATTTATACAGATGACGCCTGAAAAAAACTTGAATAATCATCGAATGTTATTCTCAACTTAATAGCACGTATTATAACACGAATTATCAAAGGTGATTAACACAAAAAATCGAGAAATATCTTGAATGACATAAAATTAGTATGCACTCTAAACTGTTTACGAATTCAAATGAAGTATCAATAACAAGTAACTTCATATTGTTCATTACCATTTTCTTCATTTCCTGTTTTAACCATATTAAATTATTTAAAAATGAGACTATCCATAGTTGTGCAATACTGAAATCTAGAGAAATAGGAAATGAGCGATGTATCAGAAAAATTAACTGATAAAATGTTAGTATATCCTGCGCCTGCCAGTGTTGAATTTTTGGTTCCAATATGTAGAGGGTTTCATAGATGGTTACGTAGAATACAAAACTCCATATTTTTATTCTAGATGATTGATATTCTAATTATTACATGAAATATGAATGAACCTTACATTTTAAAAATCTCTCAATCATTATGAAGGCGACGACACATTTATTTATATTATCATTAAAAATTTATCATGACGATATTTATTGTGATATTTCTCATGCTAATCAGATATGGAAGAAAAACTGACCTTAGACTCTATTTTTTAAAAATTTTGATATAAATATCCAAAATATCAAAATGAAGTTCAGAAGTGATGATTTACACTATTTCTAATTTAAAATTTTGAAACATGACATCATTATCGATCATGACTCGCATATTTTTGTTTTTGAAAATTCGCACATTATGATAAACTAAAAAGCATAATTTATTGTCTCGTTGTACAAAAAAAATTTATACTTATCAACTGATTAAGATAATGTAGTTAAGTTAATTTGTAATTCGATCAAATAATTAAATTTTTATAATTATTAATCGATTATATCCTTATATGGCTCTTATTTAATCATAGGACAGCAAATATAGTTGATAACCCAAAATATGGAACATTAGACTCGTTTCATTGTTAAAATATATACAAAAAACAACTGTGTCATGCCATTTGGTAACATCATTTCAACTTAGCTTATATTTTATTATAAAATATATATGCAAGACATAAATGATCGTAGCAACATATTTTAAATTATATATGTTTTGCTTAGTTTACAAGATAAATATACACATCAGAAGATATTTTCTTGAATTATATGATTTCTGCGAATAGACAATCTTCTCAGAGAACATTATCTATCATGGTAATCACCTGGTTTGTCAGGCGTATAGGATTTCTCTCACTCAGTATCCGCAAATATGAAAAAAACTTGTTTATGATAGATTTTTTGAATGGACTCATAATGACGATTAGTTTAAACTAAATGATTTTTCATCTAAAATCTTATTATGAAAACAGTTATGAACTTCAAGTTAGACGGTATTTTATACTATTTAAATCAGGTACCTTATAAAAACGAATTACAAAACTAAGTAAAATATCATTAAATTTCGTTTAATTAATAGAGACACAAGATATCGAATCTGAAACAAACATATTCAGAAAAATACTGCGGATAAATCACATTTGTGTAAATATTTTAATTAGGTTGTCCCACAATTTTATTAGGTGAATAACTTAATGCATACACGAATGAGTACGGATAATATTTTCATTGTTCCAAGAATCAAATATTTGCTGGTCTTATTTATTATATTATATAGAGAAGCATCATCGTTTTACATTAACAACATATTATAGAGTCAATGATTGATGAATTAAGCTGAATACAATGAAGGTCAATAGATATTATTGGCAACACGCTATCAAATAATAGATCGCGCCATACCACTAAGTATAGAGAATCGGTGACCGTAAAATATCTGTATTGAGGTCAAAATCACAAGGCTATAAATACCCCATATTGCTAGATAAAAATAATAATAACATTTAACTAGAATTGTACGATTTAAACATACTACGAAATAATTCTTACAAATTAATTCTCATAAAATATTTAGTAAATATATTATAGTAAATAGCACAGATAAGCATAAAATATATTGATCAAAATCTCATTGAGCAAAATTGATGTCTTGAAAGGATATAGATTGTGATTTCATTTTTCTTTCCGTATCGTCTCGGTAACAAATCCAAACACTCAAGTGTAAAATTCGAATATGTATATTTAATACTGTATTTTCGCTTAATATTAGTTTAAAACACCTGTTTAAAACTACTAACATCTGTACTAGTTTTAGTGTTAATCAATAATGGAATCGCACTCATTTGGAATATCTCGGATCCTATCATATAATGTAACACTTAGCGACTTTTTCGATTCTTCAAACATGTCAAATGGTATAAATTTCAGATTTTTAATTAAAAAGGTGCTTTCTTCATACTGATAACTTGGAATATGGTTCTGTAATTTTACTATAAAAATCTCAGAGGTTCCCGCGAAAGGATCATTGATTGTAAATTTGATTGTGTTGTTCTAAATTGATATTCATAATTACTCCCCAGTCTTTATCATAAAACAGTGATGGGCAGTAGCTATACGAGATATTTGAAAGATTTTTGTTAATATGCCAACCGCTCAATGAAATCGAATGTATTAACGAGTTACTAATGTTTGCTCTGTCATCGAAAACTTCCACTAAAATGACAAATATTGGCGATTTAAGATTGGACCTACCGCGCATTATCTTGCAGTGTAAAATAACTTTTTTTGTTAGATACTGATTATTTGTAAATATACTGCGGCCATAATCAAGATTTCGTCAGAATAATTTTCGTTAAAATTCGATAAACATGGTATAAATCGTTCGATTGATTCAGGTAAAATCTTTTAAATCTACCGATTACTTCCAATCCGTAATTCGAAAAGTATATGAAAACATTTGTCATTAAATATTGATCAAACAAGACAAGTAACTTTAATGTTGGTTTATTGTGTAAAGTGAGTCGCATTTGCGTGAATGGATCTGCTCCTTGGTAAACACTGAGATACATTATAATGTCCTGATATATGAATGATTCCTCACAATTTTTGTATTCGTGTTTTTGCCATATGATATTATAAGTGTTTCATTACATTTATCAGTCTGTTGTTCCAGATGATAAGTTTCGGTTTTATTCCATTTTTCAGAATTATTTTTGTCAACACCTCTCGCAACAATTCTCATGAACATATATTTAGGTCGAACAAATAGATGTTTCCTGAAAGAAAATTTTATTGTAGGGTGTTTGGGTGAATTTATCTAAGAAAACAGCAAAAGTATACGATTTTATAGCATGTTCTCCATCCGTCACAAGGTTTCATAGAGATACCTAGATGATATAAAAATGATATTGTGATGAATGAGTTGAAGAATAAGGGCATCACAATTGTTAATCTAAGCTA
>JWZT01002471.1:0-18285 GCA_000827895.1 Thelohanellus kitauei
GATAAATTCGGTTCTGTTGACATTTGAATATTTTATACATTCATAGGACAAAAACATCCAATGATGACTTCCTTTTATACGAGAATATGATCATGATTCAGAACAACTTACGTTTTCAAGTAGCTATTTTCTGTTATAAATTTAAATGTCACATTTCGCTCAAAACATAGAGACACTCATTTGAACGCTGCTCTTAACATTTCTACTGCTCAGACACTTACATCAGACTTTGAAGGACTTGTCGGTGTTAATCGCTGTCGGGCATCTGGAACAAACAATTATTAAATTACTTAGCAGATTTATATATTGTGGAATAATTTTCTTTTAAGAACATTAAATTTTTATTGTTCACAGAATATACATTTTCTGGTGATTTAATTATCAGTAACATAATGTTACATGGGACTAGATGCCATGAAACGACTCTAATTTATAAATTGTTCATGTTACTCCAATATATAAGGTATAAAAGCAGAGTTTTAAACTCTGTTTTCTATGGGTGATTATTCCAAGGTAGTAGACCGGCCCGCGGAGCACATTTTGAATTCTATCCGGCCCACCATGTGAAATGGTTTTGACACCCCTCAACTAGGGTATGAATCATAAAGATAACCGTATGCGACAAATCAATCGAGCAGAGACAGAATCCCACGTTTTAATCTCACAAATGTCTACAACGGGAACTGGTGCATCTCATAGAGGAAGGTTAAAAATTAGGGTCTTAACTTTTTCACTCTAGGGCTTTCCCCAAATCATAAATCGACTTTATTTATTACCCACTACGAAAGCAGGAGATCTCTGTCTATTCCCCTTTCATTCCTGAACATTGTTGAAGTAAAATAGGACTCTTCTCGAGATTATATAACAACGCCAGTTTATCCGAAAGTATGACCACATTTCAGAAAGTTTAAATGCCTGTTCGTCAATTTGACCTGGTTATTCATAGAAACAGAATAAGATATATTTGGTATTATTTATTAATATTAATTACTATCCGTTTTCAACCAACTTTTCTTTTTTTTGCCAAACGTATCATCAATAGGATTGGGTTGATAGAACCTTTTTTTTTGATTCATAAAATCTTGAAGCATTTGGCACGGGTTAAAGCCCTCTCGTTTAGTTTTTCTGTATTGTTGTCTCAATCGTGAAACGACCTCTGTTGGAGTTATAGTGTCCACATATGCGCATGGTCCTGCGAATTCAGCGGGAAATCCAACACCGTGCACTGCACCAACATCAACAGCCTCGGGTCTGTAGACGACTCCCTCTTCCAAGCACTTGATCGACTCGTTCACTATCCTTAAAATAATCCGATTTATGTATTTATTATATAAAAGCACGATATAGCCTGTTCGGTGCACCGTAACTGCATCCTTTAACTCTTGCGAAGACATGCTAATAATTGTGTGATCACTAAGCGGATATCTAGACAAGTGTTGTAAGATTCCCTTCTTGCTTTTGTACCCGAGAGCACCGTGTGAAACCAAATGTTCCAAAATCTTCTTGTTATACGTCGGGTAGATATGTGACAAATTGTTAGCCATTTCCAACAGAGTATCGATCCCATAAGCATCAGCGATTCCCGAAAACGGCATCTTGAATCCTTTTTTCTTCATCAAAAAGTCAAGAATCCTAATGTTAGCACCGTCAGAAAGCGCGCAAAGATATTCTTCTAATGCACCCATAAAAACTCTGGGGGCAAAGAAACCGGGAGAGTCCTATTTAAAAGATTTTCTCACCTTCACAAGAACAACGTGTCTGAAAGGGTTAAAATATGTGGCTCCTAATGCCGAACCAACAATTTCTTGACTTTTGTTCTCGTCGCAAACCTCCACATATCCAAGTTGGTTAGTAATTAGACCAAAGTTAATGCCAACAACATTCTGAGGCCTTGTACAATTTTTAGAAATCTAAATAAGTCCCTTTTTACATCTCGAACAGAAACGGAAGCTGTATGGGTCAAAATCACAGTTTCGTTTAAACTCACTGCGTCGATTTGCTGCACACGTGAGCTTTTTGAGTCAAGATTTTCAGGACTGAATTCAAACACATGCTTATCAGAAATAAGCTCTGGGTTCTTGTTGGATATCCGATTAATCTCCAAATGTTTTTTATACCGACTATGATCACACAAACTAAACCTATTAGCAAGGAGAGGAGGAGCGAGAATTCTTTCAACGCTGGTCGTCAACCATTTGTCATGCACGCTTGGCATTTCCCGGGTAAAGTGTTTAAGATGAAAGTCAAGGTCCAGAGCCTCCTCCTTTGAAGGCGCGTAAACATCAAACTTAAAATTGAGTTCCCGCTGCAGGTTTTGATACATAAGATCAAAAACTAGCAATCCATGACCGACCACAGAAAATGACCTAGTGTTAAAAAAATGTACTTGGGAATGCTAAGTGAATAAGAAGGAAGAGAATCTTGGTTGGAAATCTAAATTTAGAATGTACATACTTCATGTTTCGCCAATTGAAGCAATTTTCTCGTGTAACCACTTGACAATGCATGTTTATTCACCTGCATCATGGAAAAAAAACCTTATCTTCGATCTTATGTGCACGACTTCTCTTGTATTTGTTGTTATATTGTTTTAAAAAATACATTCTAGATAACTGGTTAAAAAAAGGAAAACATTCAAAAACTCAAGATCACGTTTTTTCAAAGAATATTGATGTGCAAACACATTCCACATATAAAACAAAGGCCTATATAGGAAAACTAGCGAGCCGAAAGCTAGAAGAAAGTTGCTTCTGCTCCGGTAGTGATAGAATAGACGTTTGTCCGTTGGAACCTCTAAAATTAAAAAAATCAAACCCCAATTACCAATATAGTATCGTTGCAAATTATAAGTATGTTCAGAACCACTTCATTAGAGGTATAAATACGTAAGAATTCTCTCTTTATCCCATTTAAATTTCGAATCGTTGAAACTAATGTCTTCCGGCTTATCCACTGTAATCAAGAAATCGAACCCGAAGCGTCGATGAACGTGTTAAAATAATTAACTCTCCCGAATTGGCGAGCCGAAAGTAAGAGCCCATCTTTCAGCATGCTGCCGGTTAGAAAGGGAAACGATAGCATGCTTATATTGTAACCCCCATAAGCTGGTGGTAACAATGCTAGTTTGTTGTACATATTAGATCCGAAGCATGTATGGCAGTTTTCTTTGATCACAAGGTGCTCGTTGTTAATGACAAACTAGTAAAATGAATAATAACTGTGAGTCCACTGTCACAACAAGGTCCTTCGATGTATGGTGTAAACTCGATATCACGTTGTTGCTTTCATTAAACTCATCATACCCTAACGTGTTCGAAAAAATCATAATTTATTTCGTGGTAAAGTTTAAACTGATATAGAAAGTAATTACTTCGTCGTATGTCATTTTTGCTGGTAAAATTCTGACATACCTAAAAATTCATAATCGTCACGGTGTATAAAAGAATGGGGGTTGCTAGAAACCAAACGAATTTTTTCCGAGAAATAAGGGCGGTTGAAAGTTTTGAAATTGTGCAATTTTTCGAGCAAATCAAGAGACCATACATTTATCTACATCAAACAAAAAAACAACAGGACTCCCGACAGTATGAAATTTTACAATTTTGTCCTTTTCATCTCCTTCAACCGTGAGCTCGGCGATTTTTGGAGTGAAACGAGGTCCCATCATTCCCTTCAATTCAGCTTGATTATTCACAGTCCTACCAATTTTTGCACTCAAATCGAACACTGGATAGTAATCGTCAGAAATAGAACCAAACAGATAATAGGAAGTTCTTGGAGCCTGGATAGCGCGAGTGGTTCGAATGTATCCTGTTTGTTAAAACTCTTACTTTTCTGGCCCCCGAGACCCGAATTATGGCGTAGAATCGTTATCAAGCGTTTCAGCAACACCATTCTGTATAGTGTAGTTGGAACTCAGCGATTACTACCGAACCGAAAACTACTCGCCACTCGCATTTACAGATTTAAATCAATGTATGAAAGAGCTAGTTATATTAGACTAGATGGATGTTACTTTTGGATAAGTTTTGTTATTGAGCCAAACAATTGGAAATGTGTAGTTGTATATTAAAACCAACCCAAAAATATTGGAGGCTACAATGTTAAAAATTTGAATTTAGAACTACATAGGTGCATGGATATTTAAAAAATGACTGTTTACACGAGAGGTGTGTGTATGTCGAAATGTGGTTTTAATCTAAAAACACAACAAGCATAATTGAACATAACTGAATTGTAGTAACCAAAACGGAGAACAACCGTTCCAAAATAGTAGATAAATAACTTCTAAGGTCATGCGGCATCAGATTGCCTAATCAGGAAATATCTGCTACATGGTTATCGTCTAAGCAGATCACCAATTAGCTCCAAACCAAATGAGGGTCTGTTCCAACACCAACCCGAGTCAATCAAACTGACGAGAAATCCTTTTCAGCTACATTGACGCTTGCTAGAAATCAATATACTATCTTCCAGAAAACGTCAAATTCATCACGATTTCATTAATAGGTGTGCGCTGAGGATATTGGCGCCTTTTTATACTCTTAATCCCAAAAGAAGAATATGGCGATCCGTTTTTGCGGAGGGTCGACATGTTATCGACAACTCCACTCACCTTGTTTCATAACAAGAACCATTCAGATTTGAACAAACGATGTTATACCGCCAAATTTGTATCAGGGCACGTGGGTAATCGTGTTTAAATATTGACGACAAGCAGAAACTGGCTGAGGAAAATCAAATATATGGATGATATGAACCATCAGGGCCCATTCTAAGGCGTTCGAATCTCCTGTTCCAATTAACCAAACCACTAAAAGACGTGTCAGACGTAAATAGTCTTTTAGCGAACACTCTTGGAACGGAATGCCTTCACGCCCCAAAACAGTCATCTGAAGAGAGTTAAATAGTTGTACCAGATACTAACTGACGATCACCATTATATGGTTGCGTGGAAAATATAGGAATTTCAGCATGTTAGATATGGGCCCACCACCCAGAAGTTAGAAATAATATTATGATGTATTATGTTAGTCAGTAACAAATCGTGCTGTTCGGTCTTATTCTATCGAAAATGACCTTATATCGTACCTTGGAAAATTTCCTACCACAACACCCTTAGAAATAACTCGAAAACGTGTTGATCTGGAGATCAATAAGTGATGAGATTCTTCAATATAAATTTATATTTAAGTCAGTGATCGAGGCAATTCTAAATGATTAGATACCCTTAAATGATTATGTGACAAATGAGCAAAAGATATTTGCGTGACATTTTAGTAAATGATACTTCAGCACAAAATTTAACAAACGACATTTTTTAATAGTTTTAAAAATTTTCGATATTTTAACCTTTGAAAGAATACAGGGACTTGCATTTAAAAATAGATTTTTTAGAATACAATTCAGAAATGTTTTAAAAGTATAAATAAAGGGAAAAAACAAAAATTAGTGTTTTCTAAAATTGTAATCTTAATTTACTGAATACTAGAAGAACGTTTCGCAGTTATTTTTATGCAGGGTTTATCATTTAAAATTTGATTTGGTGCATTTATAATAGATTTTTTTTAAATACTTCATCAAAATCAACACAATATAAATAAAATAATGTCTTATTCTCTCCCAATATCCTCTTCATTAGATATCGTTGGAAAAATTTTTCACAATAATTGATGTAGTTTTAGACATGTTCTTATGTTACTCTTCCACAAGTCTCCATCACTCTTGGTATGAGGTCGTTAGTTCCATCTCTCCTGACAATAGACTTTAGTTATGATAAACATTCCTCATATGGATTGAGAAATTCGCTATATATCAGAAGCCATTTTATTTGATATGAGTACGTGTCATAAAAGTCAGGGTCACTTTGATGGAACTGAACGTTATCCATCACGATTGTGAATTGCCCTTCCATTCAAGAATTGTAACAAATTTTGTGAGAAACTCTAAAAACAACTGAATTAACTCCTGTTGATATAACAGCTAGGGACTTGTATTGCTGCATTTAAGTGCAAGAATCATTGTGATATTATGCCCTCTATTTTTAGGAGAACAGGATTGGGTTTTTCCTTTTATGTATACTTTTAAAAGATTTTTGAATTGTATTCTGAACAATCTATTTATCATTGCAAAAATCTATTTTTAAATACAAAAGCCGGTATAAAAAAACCGAAGCCCTGATATTTCTCCAACATTTATCAATTAGGTTAAATGACAGATAAAAATGGAAATAATGAGAATACTGAGAGATATTTAAAATATTGTTGTGATTATTCTCTTGTTTATTTGATGGACAACAAGATGTTCGAATATGTAATAATTTACCAAGCTTCTCATTCAATGTTGTACAGAATCCAGGAGCCAAACCAAAAACTTTTCCCAGACAAAGATAATATTTTCTTAAAATGTCAATATCTGATAATAAAAACATTTAAAAAGGATGCATGTAATTATATTTGCCTAGATTGAAATTCTTTATTTGCGAAATGCCTTTTTTCATGCGTTCTACCAAGTACACTTATCCATTATTGAACGAACTGCATCCTGTTAGATTCTTTATTTGGCTGATATGTTATTTTAATATTCTTAAAATTGGTGAGTATCCTGGTAGTATCTAGTTTTATATTCATATCGTAAAATTATTGTTGAAAATGATTATGATTTTCTCATTGAATTCCTTTAATTTTTAACTTGTCTATGACTAGGTTTGGATAATTTTTCTTCTAACAGACGAAACTTCTTGTTTTCGTCCTTTTAACAATATCCAACAAGTTTTTCGATACAAAAAAATCTCCATGAACATTAAACATAATGAAAGACTCACCAACATAGATAAAATAACTTGAAATCATGGTATTGTATAGATAAATTTTGCACTAGTTAGCTAAAAACTAATAATGACAGTAAAAACATAATTGTCTTTCCGACCCAGCATAATCAGGCCTCAAAAAGAAAAATTGAGTCAAAAATTAATCATTTATCTCTGAATTATTCAACAAATCCTCGATCCATAATTTCTAATTATATTTCAAACATAACTCCATAGGTTTGGACTATCATCCAATATATTCATCGTTAAAAATAAAAATTCAATGTACACTTAAAAATAATAATGTTCTCTCCAACTATTCCGACAGTTTAATACCTTATAATACATAAGGAATTTAATCTTAAGTTTCCCAATGAAAGACTTGCGGATTTTGACAATCATGATCGAGCTGGAAACCAAATTATTACATCAGAAGCAGAAAGATATTTTCTATTCTTTCGGCTTCAAACCACGTTTAGTTTTAAGCTACTATTCAAACAGTTCCTTCGATCTTTTATCAAATGTATGTAGTGTAAGGGGTGTATTTAAATAATTTTATTTCCTTGATATTTATATGTATGGAAAACAAGATTGAGGATTTATATTATCTTATATGAACAAAAATTCGAGAACTTATGACGCTCACCGCAACAACAGCACTGAGACCTTGAAAAAGCAAGCCTAAATGCATTCCATCTACTCTATCCTCTTATCAGTTGAAGTGGTTGTTATTTCCACTTCTATCAATTTATATGGAGATCGATTCAACCAAATGGTATCCTATTGAATTACAACCATGACAAAAAAATTAGAAATTGGCTCAAGTTATTCCAAACATTAGTTTTTCCTATTAATGATGCTTTCAGATAATTTGAAAATAATAGATGTTTCAAGAGAAAAAGGGTCATACGAAAATTTGACAGAATTTATAACAAAATTTGAGGACACGTTAAGAGCGCGTTTTATAAGACATGGAAAAATTCGATTAAGGTTCAGTATTTCCCACTGGAATCAGAAGGACAGGACAACAAAGGATCTTCCACGAACAAATAATCACGTAGACGGATGTCATCGGGTCTTTTCTTCCATGATTTAATAATTCATACTTATATTCTTACTTTCTGTCATTTCTCAACAAAGAACAATTTATGAGCAATAATAAAATAGAGTTAGTTATTTTAAATTCTGTCAACACTCATCGACGCACACGACACGCAGTTATATCATCGCGGCTAAAATCCGCAATTGAAAATTACTACCGGTTTCTTCCATTAGAATTCCTCAAAAATATTTCATATAAATTTAAAATAATTTATTTTTGTGGCTTTTGCAAAAGATTAATAATCACAAATTATTTTCTATCATTCTTAATATTAATATACGTCCAATTTAAACCCTACGACTAAAAACTTAATAAATACAAAACTATTAATTTAAGAAAGTAGAATTTTTTTTTCAAAGTTTTAGATGTATACTTTGCGCAAGTATTCTTTGATGAAATACCATTGCGCATTTATCGTCGTGCAAATGTCGTGATACGCACGATCAAACAAAGTAACACTACCAAGAAAGAATCACTAAAGGACTTGGAATCCAAGGCGTTTGTTAGTTTCATATTGTTCTGTCTACATGCCATACGTACCTACGGACTTTGCATGTGATTCACTCAACGATTTTTTAGATAATAATAACCGCCCATACGGTTGTTTGTTGATACGATTGATCTTTGAAGGTAAAGTTGATTTTCATACCCCAGCTCACAATCATCCGTGACCCGACAAAATAGCGAACCGACAAAATAGCGAACCGACAAAATAGCGACCCGACAAAATAGCGAACCGACAAAATAGCGAACCGACAAAATAGCGAACCGACAAAATAGCGAACCGACAAAATAGCGAACTGACAGAATAGCGAACTGACAGAATAGCGATATTAACAAACCGTTAACAGCCGAGTTACTGTATCGACCTGCGAACATGTACTACATATACAGGGTTTCCATCCATTATCGCACATCAGTAAAATTCAGTTTTGATATGTTCACAGTAGTTTTACGTTCCAAACGTTGACTTTCCAGAGAAATGTGCATTCTTTTTAACAAATATCGAAACACCATGTAAACTTTTTCGACAAAACCCACATATTTTTGGCGGCTAAAAATCATAGGCCATTTTAAACACGCCTGCGCGAACTCTAAACGCTATTTTGGTTATTTCAATTTATTTCAGAATACTAATTGGTATATTTTTGAAAACAGTATTTGGGCGGTTTAAATTTTGACTACCCGTAGAAATGTGAATACCGTTTTCAATGAACATAAAAATCAATTTTTGACACAAGTCATAATTTCGGGGGCATAAAACAATACCGCTAAATTAACACGCTTGCGCTAAATTTTTCACTACATTTATAAGTTACGTTTATTTATTGTTTTAATTTTGATGTTTCGGTACAGTGGTTGACATTTACCAAACTTTTTGTCAACAAAATGAGTTAAACATGATTCAAACATTACAGAAAGTAATTGTAATCGCCATAGGAAGAAAAGAATTTCGATCGCTAGCGAAAAGTAAATCACGTAAAAACACTAATAGTGCAGCAGTTACTATTTGTATTATCTGCCAATAATAATTTTATAAGGCAAATAAATGCAGTAAATTTATACACGTTTACGACTTTTGAATAAGAAACCTTAATTTAAAACGAAAATGAAACTTTCATGATGACTTTGATCTTCATTATCATGTGAGAAATCATCTTTTAAGCGATTTAATCATAGAGTGTACATATTCAAAAATTATCTTAACTGTATTTCACTTTATTATTTTGGTCCTTTTTTTATATAAAGAAATACTTCAAGGGATGGAAACGTCAGTTTATGAATGTCAACCACTGTTTCGCGACATCAAAACCTAAATAATGAAATAAACGTAAATTATCAAAGTAATGCAAAAGTTAGCGCAAGCGTGTTAATTTCGCGGTATTGTTTTATGCCCCCAAAATTATGACTTGTGTCAAAAATTGATTTTTATGTTCATTGAAAACGGTATTCACATTTCTACGGGTAGTCAAAATTTAAACCGCCCAAATACTGTTTTCAAAAATATACCAATTAGTATTCTGAAATAAATTGAAATAACCAAAATAGCGTTTAGAGTTCGCGCAGGCGTGTTTAAAATGGCCTATGATTTTTAGCCGCCAAAAATATGTGGGTTTTGTCGAAAAAGTTTACATGGTGTTTCGAGATTTGTTAAAAAGAATGCACATTTCTCTGAAAAGTCAACGTTTGGAACGTAAAACTACTGTGAACATATCAAAACTGAATTTTACTGATGTGCGAAATGAAACGGAAGCTGTGCGATAATGGATGGAAACCCTGTATATGTAGTACATGTTCGCAGGTCGATACAGTAACTCGGCTGTTCACGGTTTGTTAATATTGCTATTCTGTCAGTTCGCTATTTTGTCAGTTCGCTATTTTGTCGGTTCGCTATTTTGTCGGTTCGCTATTTTGTCGGGTCGCTATTTTGTCGGTTCGCTATTTTGTCGGTGCACCCAATCATCAATACTGTATATGTAAAAAATGTTCGAGAACGGGTCTCCAGAATTGTAAGAAACTGTTTTTGGAACTAATTCCATGAATAAGCGTTGATGAAATTATCGAGAACAATCGCCACAAAGATCGGTGTGATCTAAGTTTACACGTGGAATCATTGAGGATTCAGCCGATAACTAGCCCTTTGATGCTCGAATCAGGATAACCAATTTTGTTGGAGTAAATTTTGTTGTTTCGAAACCGTGTTTGTCTGAGAACATACTAGAATTTACACCCCTGGCTATAATAGCAATGGAAAAGATGTGCATAGTGAGTCAAGCCAACAGAAAGAACAAAAGCAAAAGTGATAACTGATAGCATATATGATTTTATTGTTGTTAGATGGCTTAAATTAAATCAACCAAAATCTATGGTTAAAATGCAGGATAAATGTTCGTTCGACCCATCTTTTGGCAACAATTTCATTTCCTAACCCACCAACAGATTTTTATGACCTATTTCTATATCGTAAGATGTACTTTTCATGTGAAATTTTGTCCAATTATCTAGAATCATTTATATGGATACGGTAATGTTTTAACCGATGTATTCTTGAGCGGTTATGGAAGTTGGATGAGAAACATCCCTTGAAAAACTTAGTCTTGCTCTGCTTCAATGACCCAGGGGTTTCTGAAACTCTCTCTCAACATTTTGGTTACACAATCCAATCCCATAAAATCTATCCAGGTTTTTAAATTTTTCATTGAACGACTTTTTCTCGATTCAAGCTAGTATTAGTAAGTTCCGAGAATCGGCTCATTTCACATTGGTTCCACTTGCCGTGTTAGAATTATCAGCCGTCAACTAATCCCTACATTTTGGTCATTAGACTTTTACGAATGAAACTTCACATAGATAGCCCTTGGAAATATCGCTCAAATGTTGCTATGAGTAAACCAGATCTCTCGGCAGAGAATATTGTAGGTTGGTGATCACCAAAACGATTAATTGCTCAATTAATGACCCTTGTTTAGTGAATTGACAATAATTAGCAAGAATAAAGGGAAAACGACGTGGAAATCATAACGTCTAAAGCAGAATTCAAATATACTAAAAATGTAATCAAGAGTTTGTGTTCGAGCCTTAAAATTTCGGCAGTTATTTTTCTTAGACTGAACGAATGTACTAAGGTTGATTCTCCGTTTTGATCCAAGCCATGGGTTAAATTACTGTCATATTTATGTTGATCCTAAAAAGAACGTGCTTGATCTAAAGATCGCCAAGAGAATGTCAAGGTTATCTTTGATTAATATCATGGAAATTTTTTAAAAAATAAGTGGAAAATGATAATCTTTCATATTAATGAACCTGAAAATAGTGATGTTGTATGATCGGTATTCAATTGTTTTTACTCAATAATAAGAGTCCTAGTAATTTTGATAATATAAAACGAATGACGATTTCTGATGAATTATCGTTTGCTGTCAGTGTCAGAAATCTCGGAATCACGAGCGTTATTATTCTGGAAGTTTTTGGTAAATGATACGATTTGATGTTAAATTGTTCCCTGAGAGACTTTTTGAACTTCAAGGTAATAAAACCACACTGGTATGAATACATAATCATTGCTGCACTTTCTTTATATTTTACACTTTTTGGTATTTTGACCCATAAATTCAGGAATTAGAAAAAAGAATCTTACAGCCGCCACAATATGCTCCATTCTAGGATTCATAATAATTGTGAGAATATTTGATTGGTTCACATTTTCAAACTCTATTCGCATCTGTTCCTTGATTTTCTTTATGGTCATCATCGCTGTATGTTGCCTCTTTATACCAAAATTCGACAATGCTGCACTTGGGTTCTTGTCTGGTTTCATCACAACGGTCCCCTATATCTACGCGGCAGTCTATTTTAAGAATACGTTTTTAGTTAGTCGTTAATTATTTAAGCTAATAATCAAATGGGCCCCTTTTCTGAAAGTTAGAATAGTTTCATCGATCGCAGCAGCCATGGCTCCAGAATCGTTATCTATATTTGCAATTGCGAATATCTGTGGATGTCTTCAACTGATTGTGCTAAATTTCTTTATCTTTGACTCTGTCCTAATATATCTCACCTTCCAAATCTTTCGCACTGAATCCCCGATTATGATATGCAGTCTCTCGTTTGTGACCGTCATTATTTGGCCCATAATGGTGGTACTTGGAACACTGTTTCAATGTTTAAAAGTTGTGGAAAATGGTCCGAGAAATCAAAGAACACAAAAAGAATTGAAACCAACCAGGAATGTAAGTCTATTATGGCATTAGGTGGTATATTTTTAAATTCAACCGTTCAGATCAACTTATCTTTTTTAAATTATTTTTTTTACATCTTGATCGATTCATGTTGACTTCTCGACTCCTAAAATTTTCCGGAAAATTTGACGTTCTCGAACTTAAAATAAATTTGTTTAGACCTCAAAAGTTGAAACTAATCTTCTGATACAAACTAATTTTTAATTTTCAAAATCAATCGAATTTTGTTTTCTTGAATGTATTTTCCAGTCTAAAATACGTGGATAAAAACATATTTTCTCGTAAGATTGACATATTCGAACAAATTGTTAAAAATATGACAGCCATTTCAGCGAAACCAAAGTATGATGGCCAAAACATATTTTTATCAGTTTCTGCATCAATGAGAAGGGTAGAAAGATGTTCTTTCCAGAGAGGGAATACCCAGTCTGCTCAACAGCCATTGGAGGCTTTGGAACTTGCGTGAGTGTTTAACTGAGATTCTCTCACTGCCATAACTATTGACGGATAGCGGGAAACCAATGAAGGGTGTGAACAAGTCAAAAACTGTAGATCAGGGCATCAACATGCTTGACTAGAGCCGTGATATTGGGAATGAAACGTAGCTGTATAAGTTAAAATATCTCAAGACGAGATTCTAGAAAACTAATAAATGTCAAAAAACAAAGATGAAAAACCTCAAAACTCTAAAAATTAAAGTCGAATAGAGCAGTTTGGAGGTTTTTATTAATACGATATACTTCAAGCAATCGAAAATATCGACTATAATATGCCATGGTGACTTCGAACGCTCCTGAAGAAAGGATCGATATGATGTATAAAATAAACCCAGTATTTTCTGAATGCTTAAACAAATCGAATAAGTTTAAGAAGGGCACTTGAATCAGGAATAGGGTAAGCCAAAACGGTTCCACGAAACGAAATGCCAACGTGACATAATACTAGAATCAAACAAATGATCACCGAGTGAAGAAAACCGCAGACGAAAAATACCCATGCTTTAACAAACATTAAATTATAGCCTTGATTTTTGAGAGGAATATAAAGGTGCCTATAAAAATTTGTGTGTACCTTTTGAGATATATATGAACTGGAATGTTCCATTTTTGCCAGAACTCGGAAAAACATCTGAGATTCCTGGTTATTTATAAATATACCACCAATCACTGTAAAACCATCTGTCCCCAAAATACGTCACTTCTCCCAAAATGTTGGTTAAACAATGAAATATCGTATAAAACATAAGAAACAAGCCAATTGTCGAGTGGAACTGAGTTACTTTATATTTTACACAAATATGCAGAAAATTAAAAATGAATAGTGTGTATTTTCCATCCTGTTTAAAAAATTCAAACTGTCAAATTTTGGAGGCAATTTTCAATTAACGGATTACGGATCTGTTACATGGAAATATACCTGTGTCAATAAAAATAACCAGAGTTGGAAGACGAAGATCTATTGATCAAAATTAATACAAAAGTAACGAGTTTTGAAAACAGGAACCCTTTGCGAATCCTTTCTAATTTTGGGAAGTGAGTCTCGTAGCAGAGTGTTGGAGTACATATAAAATAGTAAATATCTTATCGATACATCAAAATTACCTCGATGGGTCAAATTAGATGGATACCCATCGTAGTCGTTTGTCTCTACGCTATTTTTAGACCTTTTAAAAACTTATGTACTTATATATTCTGTATTGTTTATTCATGAACACATAAGAAAACAATTTCGCCATCATTATCAGGTACATTCCTGTGGGGTTGAACAAGAAATCTCATCAATTAAAATAGTACTTTGGTTGATATTCGGTAGGTAGAAACTATGATAAACCGATAAGAAGGTTAATGTTCCAAAGATGATCACGCTTTCCAGATAAAAAATAAAATCACTGTTTCTGGAACTCTAAACTCACAAAATGTTTCACATTTCGAATTTCTAATGCCAGCACAATCTCGCACACGCCAAAAAGGACTGTTTTACTTAATATTTACTGCCGATATAGGCCATGTATGCCATTAACTGAGTGGAAGTTGGAATGAATGATTGATCAAGTCTCAAAGGGGAGAAGAGAAGTCCATTTCTGGTCAAGTAAGCACATACTCAGATAATGACGTTTGCACGTCTTTTAAAACGAACAAAATCAAATATTAGAACGAATTTACCACCAAAATGACAAGTGTGTATAAAATGCCTCTCTTGGGACCAAAGAAAGACTGACTATCAAGCAATGATATTCGAAACCGGTGATACCTTTTAAAAATATTGAATTACCTTTTAGTGATGGGTTCTTTTGAGTCGAGGCCCTCGTGTTTGTAAAGGAACTCATCAGCGATTTTGACTCCAGATCTTTTCATTGTATACAGTCAATTAGAGTCAACTAAAATCAAATGACAAATAGTCGGCTTTCAGGATGTTAAAATTTGATTAATAATTACGAAACGTATTGAAAAACCATTAATGTATGAGCCTTTAAACTTTATGTAAACAAATTGATAACCAAGCGATTTAATTTGAATGAATTTCCTGAGGCTTATTTTCTCATCTGAACATTTTACATCCTCATAGTAATACAAATCGTATTCATCACATGCGAAACTTTTATAAAAAACACTAAACGCAAGATCATGGTCAGACACTTTCAAATTAAAGCTCATTTAGTTACAAGAAATAATTCAGAGTCATTACAGAATTTTTGAGACAACGCCCGTATTATGGGCAGAAGTTGTTTTAAAGTCACAGTTTTAGGTTAAAAACAATCACAGTACATCGAAACCAATCTGAGACGATGGCAGACACCAAATTATTTTTCACTTATATCAATTAAATTTATAAACACAACATTCATTTATGGAACTAGAATAAACAACCTAACCAAATATTCATTCTATCATGATACACCGGGGATTGAAAGATTTAATATTTTTTAATAATTCGTACAATTTTTGTTTCTGCTCAATTCAATAGTTCCGTGGATTGCATGAATTCGAGTTGTTTCATTTTCTTTACAAAAACATTTTAAGTAGTATTTTAGTTTCAATGAAACATTTTAGGTTTGATTCAAAAACCGTGACATACTGTAAACACAGATTTAACAGGTCATAGTATTTTATTTAATCCACGATATTCTCTTTTATTTGAATCCTATTTAAAAAGTTTTCAATCTATATTCAAATTCAATCCTCCATATTTGTAAGTGTATAATTTATTATCACTATATGGAATCATAAATTATCAACACGCATCGTTAAACAGCGAATCTGTTTTTATCTTTCTAATTCTATTTTGTGGATATAAATTTAAACTAAAAAACTATAACAATAAATTCGCGATAGCACTCTCTCTAAATTGATTGTAAATCATTTTATATCTTCATAAGATCTGTGATGCGTTATTCCAACACATTTAATTTTAAAACAATATATCGGCCTGCTTCTATAGATGTAGTGAACAGACATTTTCCCAGGAAATTAATTAAGACGATCACTAAATGACAGATATTCAAATATACAGAAAAAAATATCTGCACATTTTTTATACTCAGCTGTGTTTTTATGCAGAAGATTGATCAGAAATTCTGCCAAAAACTTTAATAAAGCTTGAGCTAAGTTTTATGAAATATAGCTGTAAAATTAAGCAACGATTCTTGTCAGTTAAATGCAATCTCAAATGTTTAGAATTAATTTGTGAAAAGTTTGTTCACATGACTATATTATCCGAATTCTGAATATTAATTTCAAATCAAGTCCTTTTCGCTTTTGCATAGATACTTTGAGGAGGCTTCAATTGAATGCTTGTTTGTAGAAATTATGGTTCTAGTTAAGGTGAGTATTAAAAATCCTGGACATCAGTTTGACGATGGCCATGCATCAACTGTTCATTAAATGAGAAAGCAAGCTGAAATAAGCCCGGTGTTCCCTGAAGGTAAAAATACTTACAACAAACTGACTTCATCACTTGCTGAGGTTTGTTTACCCCTTTTCTTCAAGAATATTTGATTTGTGACTATTTTTTCAAAAATAAAACAACGATTTCAGGGTTGTATCAATATTGGCAGTAATAGATTATGCTTGTTTCTAATATGATTTTTATTGGCTACTGTCAGTTTTTTCCATCAACGGCTTTGAATCATTTCATTCCCTTGATGATGTTACAATTTTTTATGGAGTGACAAGATATGGAAATGAGGAAAAATTAGCAGTTGATAACTTCATGCACTGGCTCGTTCATTTGAACATCACCAAACATGATCTACCATCACCAGGAAATCTCAATAGCAACGATTTTATAGAAGTGACTTGTGTTGGAAGATTTTTCTTTACTTGAACAAGCCAAATTTTAATTTTACGTTAAACTAACAAATATTTAAAGCCAACCATCTCACCTCGTTATTCAATTAAAATATTGTTAAATACAGTCAAGCCTGCTAATTTTCAGAATTTTGGGGAAAAAAATTTTGAAAAAGTGAAAAATAGACAGGTTAACAAAAAATAGTGGTTAAATGTCATTTAAATAATATATATAATAGAAAAGTGTCATTCACTTGGTAATTATTTTTAATCCTAATCCTGGTCATACGATCTTACATCGATCACACTAAACTTTTATCAATTTGAGCAATGTAATTGTTGTTTTTCTCAATCGTTTTGTTTACGGCATGTGAAATAACCTAAAAGTAGATTCAACCCTGTATTGATCAGTCACTCATGACAGTTTTTAATCATTATCCTGACCCTGTCATCTTTACAATGAATTGTTTTTCCCTTTCCATGATCACACTGTCTAAACCTCTATCATCTTGATCGTTGTAAATTTTGTTTTTTCTCAACTTTTTGTTTGCATCATGTTAAATTACATCAAAAACCTATATGTATTCCTCAAGCAGTCACTCACAAATGTTGATTCATTGTTCCTCCGATCGTACCATGTTAACAATGAATTGTCAAACTGTTTATTAGGACAATACTACGTTAAGCCCTTTCATATTGATTGATTTGACATGAAAAAACATGAAGAAAAATTATAGAAGAAATAGAACTAAGTAGTTCAATAACTCGAGAACGCCAAACTGCGTGAGTTTATTAGAAAATTATAAAGTAACTATTTTCACTCAATCAATTGTGAGTTTTTTAAACTAACAGCAGGTTTTAATACGAATGAAGTGGAAAAAAACAACCACTATCGTTATTAAAATGAGCGCGATTACTACAAATATAGTGGCTTGGTTGTCAGTTATCGATAAAATACCAAACATAAACGTTAATTGAGGATATGAACTTAATGCAGAGGATTCAAAGAAACCTAGCCCATAAATCATTGTGGTGCTTAAACATCAGCTCACCTTCGGCAGGCAAATCATTTAAAAGCGGTTCTGCCACCTCTCCGTCTTCCTTTCGATGGTCTGTAGGAATATATGATTAGGCTATTTTATTTGAATGCAATCCAGGTGTTGAATATTACATTTTTGAATGCTTCACAAATAATTATTGGTATTAAAAGGGGCAGGATATCCCTTATCGGAATGGTCAATTTTTCTTTTAGCTATAATGCAAAGTTTCATTCAATTAATCTAACTTTCTCGAAGTGGTGGACGCCTCGGGCGGCCGTCCAAAGGGCTAGGGTTAAAAAATTAATAAATT
>JWZT01002471.1:23935-65984 GCA_000827895.1 Thelohanellus kitauei
GGGGGGGCGTATTCTTTACTAGATCCGACTTTTTAACGTTTTTTGCCCAAATTTTCACAGATATATATTATAAACGATTTAAAAACAACAGTATTTGATAATCGCATATTGAAGAGGTGCATAAAATTAATCTTTGTTAAATCTTTTAACCGAGTTCAAAAATTTGGAGCTCCGAGAGCAACTTTTTGCTTGCGAGTATGGGTTTGGAAACCTGTAATTTAGAACATTTAAAGAATTTTTGGGAAAACGGCCAAATATTAGATAGGAATTACTGTTAAGTCAGAGCTTTAAGTTAGAAAATAAATACAATGCATTGAAATTAATCTGAGATGATGGAACAGAACAAATTATTTGTCACCTTTAGTAATAAAATGTAGAAACAAAACATTCAATTAGGGAATTAGAATCGATTAACTTATCAAATATTCCAACATCATGATGCACTGGGGAGAAAATGATCAAATATTATTTTAATAATTCAAACAAGTTTTAGGTCTGGTTAATTCCGACGCTCTATTGATTGAATGAATAGAACTGTTCCATTTTTATGAAGGAAACATTTTCGGTTTGATTCAAAAACCATGACATCCTAGAAAAACAGAGTTAACATGAAATAGTGGTTTATTTGTTCCTAAATATACTCTCTTGTGTTTTAATCCTATTAAAAAAGTTTTAAATAAATATTAGGATGCAATGGATTATTACTAATAATTCTATGAGTTATTACAAAAATGATGTTTCATGCATTGTCCTGGGGCATTTGTTAAACAGCGACTTTCTGTTTTTGTTTGAATGATTGTATGTTGTAAATCTAAATTTAATGTAAAAAATTAAAAAAATTCTCGCGGTTGAAATCGATCTAAATAAACTACTCGTCACTGTATATCAAAGCTAGATTTTTTGTGTGTGTTATTTAACACGTTCTTTTTTCAAAATAACGTTCAGGCGTAATTCTATGGTCGGATTCACAGACTTTTTGGGGCAAATGATTTATTTACTATGAAATTATGTGGAGAATCTCAAGTTAGATTGACAATAGTTAACTGAATTCAAAAATGATCTGTGATCTTTGTTGTTTTACCCGTCTGATTTAAGTTTTTGGAAACAGATGTCGTGAATGCTGTGAATATCTTTAACAAAAAGTTGACCAATTTTTATGAAAGATAGCCATTTAAATTTGACAAAGATTCTTTTTTTGGGGTGGGGTAATAAAATGATATAACATTTTTCGAAGTCATTTTTTAAAACGTTAGTCTATGTTACTATATATAGGAATTCTGAACAGTAATTTCCAACTTATTCCTTTTCACTTCAACATAGATTCTAGCGGAGGCTCTAGTTCCATGATTTTCTGCTGAAATGATGGCTTCAGCTCAAGTAAATTTTAAAAATCACGCAGCTCGACATGACGGTTATCAGGCACTGAAAATTCCATTAATGAGAAAATATGGTAAAATAAGCCCAATTCGTCATGAATTTAGAAATATTGATAACATATTAAATACACCCATTGACGGCCGTTTGTAGACCCTTTTTATCAAGGAACATTTGATAAATGTGACTTTATTTTTAAATTAAAAAGAATATTAAAGGTTTTCATAAACATAGGAGCCAGTAGATTTTATCGATTTGTTTGTTTTCTTTAGGCAAGTGTCAGTATTTACATATCAATAGATATGAATAAATGCGTGCCATTGATTTGATGCTAGTCCTAATTTTAATCGAGTGACACGGAATCTAAACGACAAAATTTGAGAGAAGTGGATGACATCATCCAGTGACTTATTTATTAGGATATCACTTAACAAGAGCCTCTATCACCGCAAAATCTTCTCTGACAACGATTTATTGAAGCCAGGAACGCTGGGATATCCATCATCGACTCAAACAAGGCAGTTATTTTCAATGTCACTTAACGGCAAACTAACAAGTTACTGAATACAAGCATTTCTCCTCGTTGGTCATTTAAAAATTGTTAAATATATAGATTTTGTCTATTAATGTTTAACGTTGTCAACCGAAAATAATGTTCTGTATGCCATATAAAAGTTTTTGGAAATAGATTTTGTTTGATTCTAATATCTTTAATCATAAACTTTCCCCATTTAAAATTTTGATAAAATAGAGAACAATAGCGATTCTGGTTTTCAAAATCGTATAAAGTCCAGTTTCAATGAAATTCCTGCATCTATTGGAAATTCTTGCAGCCGTTTGATTTTCAAATTGGTAAATGACGTCATTATTTGTAAGCTATAAGCTGCTTGATAAAAAATGCAAAATTAAAGAATATTAATCTAAATCTTAAATCTTCATGAGATATTGCTCGAATAATCTTTAAAAAGGAGTTTAAAAAATAGGAATAATGTTCTATATATGATCATAATCGCTATACGGCTAATATTAACTACAAGAAGTTTCACATTCACAAGTTATAATTTTCACTGTTTACAGGGTTTTTAGTTCAATTTGGATGACGAAGAATTTATGACAAAAAGGTAAAACTGTTTAATTTTCTATAATTTCATTAAGGACCTTTAACATATATCTACATTTTTAGGGATAACGCATCTGAGTCTAGTTTTTTATATTATTTCAGGCAATCGAAAAAGTAGTCTATCACAGATTGGTACTACAATGGTCATTTTAGTATCAAACAGACAGTCTAAGCATATATCTGTTTGTTGTGCGATGAACAAATATTGTGTAATATATAAAGAGACTAACACCCTTCCATTTAACGGAGAATGTTTTCTGGGATTTATTGAAATATACAATCTGGTGAATACTCGATGTGTTGTCGTTTTGGAGAACGATAGATTCCACATGGTCTCAACAATTTTGGACTGTTTTACAAGGAATGGTCGAGAAATGTATTATTTATCGCCCTATTCACTCTTTATAAATACTATAGATAAGGTGTGTTAAAAATGGGAGGATTATGCGAAGAGCCATAGGCCCGAAAATGAGCCAAAGTTATTCAAATTCATGACAAAAGGGCGCGAAACCATAGCACTAGAAGTCTGTGATGGCAACTACAGGCATGAAAACCTGAGTGAAGGTCCTGAAACAATTAAATTATATTAAACTAAACAATTTCCTTAGTTTTTCCTTAATTTTTTGTCCACTACATTTAATTGAAAAAATGCTAAATTGAAATAAAAACCCTGTGAGTATTCATATTGAAAGAGAGAATGTATAATTCGCAAAACATTTCTTTTTGTTGCCTCAAAGGCAAATTGTAATGGATGGTGAGTGTGATAGGGGGATTTAATAGTCTAAAATACTTTCAAAACTGTATAATTGGCATGAGTGTTGGTGTAAAATTAATCAATTTTAACATCGAATTATTTAAATAATTTTTAATTGAGTATTTATAATGAATAACCATTTGAATAGTGGCGTGGATATTTCTTAAATTTTCAGTTTTTGATGTTAATACCGTCTATTAAAATTTGGGTTTTATTTTGATATCATCTAGTATTTAGCATATCAGCTTTTTTAAAAGTTCGAAAGAGCAAATAATTTAATATTCTAAAATAAATTACAGTGATTATGATCCCATTATTTCCCATTCTCTCGCGAGGTTCAAGCAGCATTCAACTCGCTGTAAGACAGTTGTTAGATATTTGAATGATCGAAAACATTTATCAAAATTATTTGGCTGGGGTATGTTCTTCAATACTCATTTTTTATGTACCCAAAACACTCCTCGATTTGATTTAATTGCCGACTGCGTAGTTGAAGTAATGCAACTGAAAATTGGGTATCCCCAAACACACGACGCTACACCAGAATTATGGATTTGTGAATTTTCTTTGAAAATATCGTATATTCTATTCTGACATTCGGGTATGAGGTCAACTGTAAACCATTTGGCGATCTTTGAGCTACTGAATGATGGTTTTTACAGCCTGAATGCAACTCACGATTCTGCCTCACGGAGTTGGAATTGTTTTGAACGGTATTATTTTGACAGGACCATACCAGTCAGTCTCACATTTAAGTACAATCAAAACCATCTCCTCAATAAAGACAAGATCTGAATCGTGAAGCGATAGAATTATTGCCGAGTAAATGTATCCCTGTTCAATAAAGCCCCGAATTTTTAGAACCAATATTCGTTTCATTCATTTTCCAGATATACCCATCTATTTCATCGGCCTGTAAATAGTTGAAGTGGAGAACTTCAAGTTTTCTGGGAGTGAGGTTGGAATACCAACAGCTATGAAAGCGTTGTTTCTGTAATGAGAATTTTCTATTTCTCGCTGTTTTTCAAGATTCGTTTGAGGCAATTTTCCTTGTTTTATGGTTTTGACTAATGGGTATTAGTTGAATTTTTTAAACAACGTTTGGAATGTCTTTAGGGAAAGTTCCTTGACCGACGAAAATATTTTTTTCGATCCCAGGCTTTGAAAATTTGTTGATAATGACGACATTTTAGTATTCATGTGATTATCATTTGTTACTTGTGTTTCAGAAGCTAAAATTATGTAAATTTGAAACTTCCATGAATTTATTATATCGAAATAATCAACCAAATAAGACAATATTTGATTCACAAACTCATACACCACTGGCGTGTGGGTTAGATGTTTGTTTAAATTACTTATCATACTCAAAAATACCTGATAAAATTCATTCAAACCTAATGAAACTGGCTTTCTAACTCTGTTTTCCAATGTCTACGTTTTTAAATCTAATGAAAATTGTCAGGGTTAATAAATATAACAACTTTATTCAATTAAATCGCTTGAACGATTCAATTGATCAGACTTCAGAATTGTATGAATTTTTAAAAACATGGAATGCTTGACTCCCAGATGGATCACGATAGAAGAAATAATTTATACATTTATTGCTTTTATCCCCTAGTTGAATTCACTCTTTCTAAATTTATTTGGCCAAGGTAACAAATGATTTCATTTCAGCTGTCGTTCCAAGTTGAATGCATTGCATTTTTGTAAGCTTAAACTAAGGCTCTACGACTAAATCTGAGCCGAAAATGGGAGTTATCTCAAAGTTCTATCATGGTTTTGTTCTATTCCTTTAAAACTAAATAAGTTTTACTTTGAAATATTCTGACCTTTATCCTGCATCTTGTATAGATAAAATTTTTTATCAACTTTAGATAAAACAACTGATGGATAAGGAGAACTTTGAGTGTCGTGATTAAAAATAAACTGAAGGGAATTTCTAAAATTGAATCGCTTGGCTATTAATTAATTTTTATAGCGTTTAAAGATTAACACTATGATAGTTATCAATACTTGTTTTTTTGATTATCAATCCCATTTTCGCAACCTAAAAGCCGAGTATTTATCGTTTGATTTGATTCTAATTAATTTCATACTATGAAAAGATCTGGAATCAAATACGCCGATGAGATCATTCACAAACACGAAGGCCTCGATTCAAAAGAACCCATTACAAAAAGGTCAATCATTCATATGAAAAGGTATCACAGGTTTCGGATATCATTGCTTGACAGTCAGTCTTTCTTTGGTCCAAATAGAGGCATTTTATACATGCTGGTCATTTTCGTGGTAAACTCGTTCTAATTTTTGATTTTGTTTGTTTTAAATGATGTGCGATCGTCATTATCTGAGTATGTGTTTAAGTGATCAGAAATGGAGTTGTAGTCCACCCCATGAGAATTGTTCTATTCTTAACTCCAAATACCGCTCAATTAATGGCATACATGGCCTATGTCGGCAGTAAATACTAAGTAAAGCAGTCCTTTTTTCTGTGTGCGAGATTGTACTAGCATTAGAAATTCTAAATGTGAAGCATTTAATGATCTAAGATTTCCAGAAACAATGATTTGATCGTGTATCTAGAAACCATTGTGATCTTTGCAACATTGACCTTCGTATCGGTTTATCATAGTTTTTACCTACCAAATATCAACCAAAGTACCATTTTAATTGACAAGATTTCTTGTTCAATCCCACAGGAATATACCTGTTAATGATGGCGAAATTGTTTTCTTATGTGTTTATGAATAAGCAGTACAGAAATTACAAGTACATAAGTTTTTAACAGGTCCAAACACTGCCAAGAGAAAAACGAACACGATGGGTATCCATCTAATTTAACCCGCCAAGGTAATTTTGACGTATAGATCAGATATTTATTATTTTATGCTAATTCCAACTCTATGTTACGAGACTCACTTTCCAAATCTGGAAAAGATCCGGAAAGCGTTCCTGTTGTCAAAAATTGTTACTTTAGTATTTATTTTGATTCCTAGATCTTCGTTTCCCCATTGTGGATATTTTTAATGACACAGGTATATTTCCATGTAACAGGTTCGTTATCCGTTAATTCAAAAATGCCTCCAAAATTTGACAGTTTGCCTTTTTTAAACAGGATGGAAAATACATATTATTCTTTCTAAATTTTCTTCACCTCAGTGTAATTGATAGATTAACTCAGGTTCACTCAACTATCGGGTGGTTTCTGCTATTTTATATGAATTTTCATTGTCTAAACAACATATCGGGAGAAATGTCGTGTTTTGGGGACAGATGGTTTTATAGTGATTGGTGGTATATTTATACATAATAAGGAATCTCAGATCTTTTTCAGAGTTTTGGCAAAAGTGGAACATTGTAGTTCACATATATCTCAAAAGGTACCCACAAAATTTTATAGACATATTTATATTCCACTCAAAAGCCAAGGATATAATATAGTGTTTGTTAAACTGTTGGTATTTTTTGTATGTGGTTTCCTTCACTCTGTAATAATGTGTTTGATGTTAGTTCTATATCACGTTAGCATTTCGTTTCGTGGAACCGATCTGGCTTATAATATTTCTGTTTCAAGTTCCAATTTTAATATTATGTGATCGTTTCAAGCATCCTGAACCGATTTGGTTTATTTTAACGATCCTTACTCTTGGAGCGTTTGACGTCGTCATGGTGTTTTCTCATCGACATTTTTCGATTGCTTGAAGAGCACCAATCTCTTATCTCAAAACTGCTCTCTTTGTCTTTAATTTTTAGCCCTTTTACACTTTTTCGATTTTGTTTTTTTAATAACCTTTTTGGTCTTGTCTGTAAATATTTAAGCCACCGAGAGAATTAAAATATCCAAACTTCACGCAGACCATGGGGCTTATTGCCTGTCAATTTTGAACTTCTCTTCTGGTCCTAACTCAAGCTAAGGGCCATATACTCGTTGGCAATAAGAAACAGTGTTAAGTCCCATTACCATCGCATATTCTTACTAGTTCCTCTTCCCTTTATGATGGGTCATCTTAAAAGCATTCGTTTAAACAGGAAAAAGTCTTAGACTTCATCGGCTTAACGGTATTGGTGGTCATAGGAATAAAAGTCCTTCGCAATACCATCTTACGTCATCATAATTAGAAAATTGTAATATTGAGCTTGGTTGTGCATCTGAATCCACTCATTCACATTGAAAAATATATTATTAAGGTTTAAGGGAAGGGGTCACGAATATCAGAAGGCACTAAGCAGGAGAATATGAAATAACTCTTTGGTGGCTCATGCTACTTGATTAAATGATAAAGACCGATTCTATCAAAGTTACAATGAACTCAGATATTCGGATTGTCAGATATATGAAATCTCCAAAGAATTACAAATCTTTATTCTTCAATCTTGGCAAGAATCAAGCGCCTGGAACACTGTCAACTTAGAGACCACACTTAGAATCTCACGATAACTCTAAAGTCAATAGGGAACTCGTTGACATTATGAATTGTTTTTGAATTCATCCTCAAAGAGTATAAATATCCATTTCATCTGGAATATAATTAATGTATTTTGCGATTTTCTGACTCAACAATGATGAAGGATCTTTAACATGAAATTGTTAACAGAATTGAGTTTTTCATTTATTTTTATCTTTTTTAGATTGATATTGAGCTATCTAAATTAATTATTGATGTTCCAAAAAAATGGTTGGAAAGTTACAGGTTTTGAAAAATAAATGAAGATTTTTTGAATAAAGGAGGTTAATGAACAAATGTTTTTTAAAGCTCAAACTGGAATTAGACTTAATTTAAATAGCTATTAACTATTCTTTCTATTTTGAGTCTTAAAAAAAATTGTTTCAGAAATCATCATATATATTTAAAACCCCAACAAATATCATATTTTAAGTATATTTTCAATTTATCGCGTTTTCGGTTAAATTTCTTCACTTTATAAATAAAGATATCAAACGAACCAAATATTATCAAATTCCAAAAAGTAAATAATTTTAAATTACTTATCTGCTGAAGCATCAAATTAGTCACAGAAACAGGACCGTTAAATAATACAACATAATTTAAAACTGGAGAGAATCTAAAATTATAACCACTCATATAGCTAGAAACTCGATCTGAGTCATTTAAATTGAAAAAATTGCCTAGATAAACTATATCTAGTATTCTAAACAAATATCTGAAAGTTAGTAAGATTTTTTGTGTCGAAATATCAAGACTTTTGCGTTTATATCGTTAAGTAATTAAAATATTCCTTACTTCTAGTTTTTTAAAGGTCAAATATGTATATCTTTTAAGTGTCAGCCAATCGACGAAGTTGAACCCAAACCCCTGTATTCTCAATCAAGGAGTAACTAAAAATTATTTTTATAATTTTACATTAAAATTCAAAGTTTTTCTCCAACACTAAAATCAAGTTTACTTGTTTTGCGAGTTACGAACGGTGATAAATTCCCTATAACACCCTCTTCGTCTTTTAAAAAAAGCTTGGGACAATTAAAAATATATGTTTTGCCCCTTATTACTATTCTCCACCAAGCTGTATCCTTCTACATTAATAAATCGAAGTAGGAAGGAGGGACTTTTTATGGTAAGCACTTATTTGGGCTGATTCTAAAAATATAGAGAACAATTTTCAAATTTTGTTTTGAATTAAAATCTCTAAATAAACCAGTTAATTGGTTGACAAATTAATGTCGGCATAATCAACGATCAATTGAGATTTTAATGTATAGTTTTTAGTTATATTTTTATTATGAATAACCCTGTAACTAATTCGATGTTTTTGATCAAAATTTAAATTAAACGAATGAAAATAATTCACTGCAGCCTTGACTCAGAACTGATTTCAAAGAACTGTATTTCAAGACTAGATTTCTATGTCATTTTTGAAAATCATACACGATGCAAAATAAAGTTGACCACGTACTTCTATGGTCTGAGGGCACAGACATTAATAGGCAGAAGATCCGATTTCCAACTAAATTATGTGGAGGTCCACAAGCTATATTATACGTAGTTAATTCAGTTCAAATACGCACTTTTTATTGTAATTGATTGGGTTTTGATTTTAGCCAAAAGATTGTGCCTGAATGCTGTGTAAAACTCAAAAACTTTGGTCACTTAATAACAGAAAACAGTAAAATAAATAACTTTTTTTATCAAATGAGATCTCAGATATGTGTTGAATGATACATTGTTTCCTATCCCTTTGCACGAAAACTAGAAATAAGTGGTATATTGTGATTAAAAAAAAAAGTCACAAACCAAATAAAAAGCTTAAAATATACAATTTATTCAGCCTAAAATACGATGAATTTATTGATTGTTATCTATGAGTGTTCAGAAAAAGAAAAAAATTAAATATAAAGCATTCCTTTCCACCGAAGTTTTTCGTATTGAGATATCGTTTTCTTCGGTTGGTTATCATTCAATTGTCACAATCAGGACATTAATTGCGTAGGAGGATGATTTCATATTCTAACAGATATAGAATTGTGGAATATTCTGGCGAAAAAGCGTTTAAAGATTTTCAAAAATAGAAAGAATGGGACTGAACGCTCACATGCATTAACAATGGCGGTGGGTACAAAGTCACAGATATCACAGATTTTTTATTTAATATTTGAAACTTATATCCACATGACTATATGATCCGAATTCTGAAAGGTAATCTCAAAACAATTCCTTTATACTTCAAAAGTGATCCTAGAGATTGGTTCAGATGAGAGCTTTTTATGCAGAAATTATGCCTTCAGTTTAAGTGAGTATTAAAAATAATGGTCCTCGACCCTTACGGTGATCAAACACAGACTCTTCATTAAATGAATAAGCATGATGAAAAAAGGCCTGTTATCTTTGCTGGTAAAATAACTGATAAGATAATAAAGTCATCCATTTGTCACGGTTTCTTTACCGCTTTTCGTCAGGAAGATATTATTCGTGTGGTTTGATTCAAAATTACACCCAATAATTTTAATGTGTTTTTTAAATATGGATAATAGTAGATTTCCTCAATATTTCCTCATATGATTTCTACGATCCAGTATCAGTGTGTATACGTCAACAGATGTGAATAATTACTGTCCTGTGGTTTGATGCTGTCATTTCTTTTTGGTTGAGAGACAGAATGTAAATGAGAAAATGTGAGGAATGGATGATAACACGCACTCCCACATTCAAATGAATTTCACTGAAAAACAGCATCCATCACCAAGAAATCTCATATATAGCGACGAATATATATATCAGGAGTGTTTTAATTCCGTATTCCACCCAAACGAGGCTTCTATTTAAATTTCCACTTTACATCAAACTTACAAATTGCCAAGTCTAACCATCTCATTTCCTTTCTCAATTAAAAAATTGTTGAAAGAATTGATTATTTGTCTTTCAATCTTTCGAGTTGGTAATTAAAAATAATGTTCTTCACATTTTACGTTATAAAAGTCCTTTAAAAAAGGTGTCAGTTAATTCTACGATCTTTAACCAAAAACTTGAACGTGTCAGATTTGGATACAAATAGAAAACAATAACGGATTCTTTGGTTCAAACGCTAAAAATTATGTTATCATGAAATTCTTGCAATATTTGGGGATTCTTGTGAACATCTTATGTTCGAATTGAGAGATGACGTCATTGTTTTTAAGCTAATGGACAGAAAATTTGATAATTATTTTGTCAAGAATATTTACCGATACGCTACCTATTAATTCAAAACAAGCTCAATATCAAAATTATACATTAACAATTAAAACGGTTCAACATAAAAAATTCACTGAGGGATACGTCATCCTAGATTGGTCATAAATTCACTAGATGCATTAAAATTTTTCAAATGAAATCGATGTTTATAATCCTCTCAAATGAATTCAACAACAAAGTATCAACAAATTACCAATTTACTTTATGTTAATCAGTGTGATTCTAAGCTTGGCCTCCCGCGCATTGTGTTCCTGACACCTTATATTTCTGAAGCTTGAAGAACGAGAATTTGTGCTTTTTTGGTAATGGTTAATACTTTAAGATCAAACCGAGCATCTGAGTTGATTGTAACTTTGACAAGAAAGGTGTTGCTATTTGAGAGGTAGTATTGGATGCCAAGCAATTATTAATCAATTTCACGCCTCTCGCCTTATGATACCAGTTTCCCATTCAGGTTAAACATATACAACACATCTTTCGATTTGGATAACTCGATTAACTCCCACAGCCAAATGTTGCAATTTTTGAATCAAGGTGACATAATCTGTTAGTCAAAAGGATTTTAATGTTTTTTAACAAGATAATTTTTTAACCGATGACGTCCAAAATTTTTTCCACATTGAGCGAATAAACTCACTTTCACCACCACTGACAGCAGAGGAAGTAGTAAGAAAGCGGTTAGCTAAAGAGAATCGAATACTGTTCTTAATGGCTGATTGGTCGATATTTTATTTTCTGGAGTTCGACATTTTAATAGCAGTTTGAAGTTGAACATCAGTAGGTCTCGTCGTTTACATATAGACCGATATAAACATTCGGGCGCGGGTTTAAATAGTTTTAGAATCAAAGATACAAATTCTAACATTTAAAAATACAAAATTTGTTAAATCCAAAAGTTGAAATCAAATCAAGCATTTTTGATATTTATATGATATTGGTCATGCAATAGAAAAGTGCCGATGCGAATACACCATGGTGATGTCGAGTGCTCCATAAGTAATGATAGGTGCAATTGATAAAATAAACCAAATCGGTTCAGAATGCTTGAAACGATCACATAATATTAAAATGGGAACTTGAACCAGGAACAGGGTAAGCCAGAAAGGTTCCACGAAACGAAATGACAACGTGATATAATACTAACATCAAATAAATAATTACCGAGTGAAGGAACCCACAGATGAAGAATATCAATACTTTAACAAAAATTAAATTGTAGCCTTGATTTTTGAGTGGTATATAAATATGTCTTTTAAGCTTGATAATTACCTTTTGAGATATATATGATCAAGAATATTCCATTTTTGCCAAAACTCGGAAAAAGATCTAAGATTCCTGGTTATGTTTTCATATACCACCGATCGCTATAAAACCATTTGTCCCCAAAGCGCGTCAATTCTGCCAAAATATTGATTTGACAATGGAAATTTGAATAAAATATTAGATACCACCCTACAGTCGAGTGGACCTGGGTTAGTTTATAATATACGCTTAGATGCAGAAAATTAAAAGTGAATAATATGTATTTTCCATCCTGTTAAATAGAAGTCAAACTGTCAAATTTTGGAGGCAATTTTGAATTAACGGATAACGAACCTGTTACATGGAAATATACTTGTATCATCAAAAATATCCACAGCGGAAAGATGAAGATCTATGTATCAAAATAGATACAAAAGTAACATATTGGACAACACGAACGATTTACGGATCCTTTTCAATTTCGGGAAGTGAGTCTCGTAGCAGAGTGTTGGAGTTACCATAAAATAATAAATATCTGATAAATACCCCAAAGTTACCTTGGTGGGTCAAATTAGATGGATACCCATTGTTCTCGTTTTTCACTTGGCAGTTTTTGGACCTGTTTAAATCTGACTTACTGATCAGATCTATATTTCTTATTCATAAACACATAGGAATACAATTTCATCATCATTAACAAGTACATTCATGAGGGGTTGAACAAGAAATCTCATTAATAAAATGGTACTTTGATTGATATTCGGTAGGTAGAAACTATGATATATCGATATTGATATGAACGTTCCAAAAATTATCGCGTTTTCCATATAAAAAATCAAATCATTGTTTCTCGAACTCTTGAATCAACAAATGTTTTACATTCAGAATTTCTAATCCCAGCACTATCTCGCACACACAAAAAATGACTTTTTTACTTAGTATTTACTGCCGATATAGGCCACGTATGCCAGTAACTGAGTGGTAGTTGGAATAATAAATAAAGCAATTCTTAATGGGCTGAACAAAAGTCCATTTCTGGTCAGGTAAACACATACTCAGATAGTGACGATCGCACATCATTTAGCACAAACAAAATCAACATTAGAACTAGTTTACCACCAAAATGACAAGTGTGTATAAAAAGCCTCTGTTTGGACCAAAGAAAGACTGACTGTCAAGCAACGAACCCCGAAACTTGTGATACCTTTTAGTGAGTGGTTCTTTTGAATCGAGGCCTTCGTGTTTGCAAAGTATCTTATTTTCGACTTTGAGTCCAGATCTTTTCATCGTATACAAGAAATTAGAATCAACTGAAATCAAATGACAAACAATCCGATTTCAGTTTGTTGACATTTGATAACTATCAAAGAAACATGTACCGATAACTTTAAATGTATTAATCTTTAAACACTGTGTAAAATTATTGAAAGCCAAACCATTCAATTGTAGGAATTCACATCAGTTAATTTTTAATCAACATTTCACTTTCTGATGATAAAAATTTTAAATCTAAATGATAGAATACTTTTCAAAAAATATTAGACGCAAGATCAGATTTCTTCAAAGTATAACGAATTTAATTTCAATTGATAATTTATAGCCATTACATAATTTTTGGAACATTTCACATATTCCAGGCACGAATTGTTGGTGGGTCAAACTTTGAGACAATACTTTTTTGGAATAAAAAGTTCCCCGACCGTTGATAAAAAATTTTACGCGGACAACTGACAGCTGGATTAAAAAAACTTTTCCTAACTTAAGTATTATGAACAAGTAGATTAATATTTGTTTAATAATGGATATACACCTAAGTCGTACATTGAGTTAATTTTTTAAAAATTGGAACTACCATGAATCTGACATTTATAATTTTGTATTTGAAAATATATTTTTAAAGTAACTTTAATTGTGAAATAAAACAGTTTGAAGGATAAATAGATATATACTTTCCACCATGTTTCATCCGTAAAGCCCGACTGTCTCAATCAAGATGTCCCAGAAATTTAATCAAAATGTCTTTAACTTTTTAAACAATTAAAATTTATAAAAAGATTCCCTCGGTTATGCTCTTGAGGAATAGTGCATAGGTTCCCGTATCGAACCAGCACAATCGGTTTCAGATATATGCATAGAAGCTGCTAAGATGGTTGATAATAGAGTATTTTTGTCATAGTTACTCAGGCAAGAAATTAAAACACTCTTCTATCTCAAGAAGAGCATTGAAGTGGATTCAATAATGATGAATGATGACGACGACGACGAAAAAAAGATATGCTTCGATTAAAATTCTTGAAAGTTTTCAGAGTGGTAAAAATTGACATTTACAATCACAAATTACTCGACAGGAACTGATATTATTGAAGTTTAATTGATTTAAAATTGGATATGAGTGCCATTAATTTAACTCACTCCGATGTCAATAGCAAGAGAACCCTCTACTTAGATCTCAGAAAACGATTGTGTTTGTAAAGTAAGTGGATTAAAGCGACTTGGCTTTTAATGTTGCAATGGAAATTTTTAGATAATTTTTATATAAACATTTCGGACAACTTGATTTACAATCGTACAGTCTATATGAAAAATGGCATATCTTAAAAATATAACATCAATGGATGGATGGAAAATTCCATTTCAAATACCAACATGGTTTCTTCTCATTCGTTTAAATTCAGGAATAATATATTGATTCGATATTTCTATATTTGTTATCCAAATTTCAATGTTGTCTTTCTATCTCAATGTAAACGAATTGTAGGGGACCTAGAGTGTGTAAAGAAAAGAACTTCTAGTATTATCATGTAATTTTCAATCCGATAACCATTTAAGGAGTATACATACGCTCCAGATCATTATATCTCTGAAGACATTTGTGATGAAATTAAACCCCGATAAGAGCAATGTTTATATAATTGACATAAGGATGTTTTTTGTTCAATCCAGCATTTCATCGAGAAAGTTCTTTCGGCTTGCAGTTCGTTCGACGCAAACCAATACCTGTTTCCATAGACAGTGTAACTCTGCGATGTTTGTTTTAATAAATTCTACAGTCATAAATTTTTAAATATGACTTCCTAGCCTCCAATTTCCGTCTTCGATCTCTAAATTTGTATAATATGATTTAAAAAAATGGGTTTTTAACAAAAGTCATCATGGCTTTACAAATAGTTTGATTCGCAAAGCTATGCTTTTTTTATCGTGGCAATGTTTAAATTGCTATATCTTTAACTGTTTGGGTTTATTTGAGCGAAATCCCTAGTAAATTTCGGCTGCTGTTTGGTAGAATCATCGAATGAGCAGATATCAATTTTATAGCGGCCTTTAAATTCGGACAAAAATTATTTGAAGATTTGTTATGTGTTCTATTCAAGATATACACAAAATTCTCCAAATTTTCATTATCAGGTTAATGATTGATTCTTTTGCTGTTTTAGCTCAAAAACATCAGTGTAATCAATAAAATTTTTTAATCGTTATCCAAATTCAAGGAAAATTGTTTATAGCTGAAAAACCGACACGGGAAAAGTTATACAGGGTCTGGTGTATACCTAAACAGATCCCTATTTAAAAATATCAATTAAATGAGATTTCAATTTTCTTATGATATGATATTGAACTGAAAAAAAATTATTGTTTTAAAACCGTTTTCCCTTCTGAAATTCTCGTAAATTCTTCGGGAATTTCAAATTTTTTAAGAATATATTTCGAAAACACTCTTTAAAATTAAAGTTTAATGGATCGGAAGGAAATAAATAGAGCTGATCCAATCGAGATTTCAAAATATCAGGTATGCCTTTCGAGTGGCGACAACGAACATTTTCCAGAACAAATTTACCCAATAAAGATTCTCTGATCGAAGGGGAAGCATTTTCTAAAGTTCAGTGTGACTACTTGTAAACAACTACTCTTGTCAGCCATCTCAGACATTTTTACCGAAATCTGAGAATGAGACTCTGCCGCTTCGATTATTCTAGCAAAGCCCCTACCTAAAAAGCCTGCTGAGTGAACCTTTGCAGAAATTATAAATTAGTTTTATTCCATAAAAAATATGATATTTTGAAAGGAAAATGGAGTTTGTATTCCTTGTAAATAACATCATATGCAACAGAGCTGCTCTTCTGAGAATCTCGAAATATTTTTTCAAATCAAATTTATTTAATTCAAATAAATTGGAAATTAGAAACCTATCGGGGTAATTTGTACATATAAAAAGCATATACAAATATGGCACAAAGTTCTAAAAATAAAAAAATTGAAAGAGCGTTTCGGTACCGTTTATTTTTAAAAAACCCAGGTATTACATACAAAAAAGGGACAATTTCCAAATAATATAAGATAAATTTTTTAATATTCCTCTGTATTTGAACAAAACAATACTAAAAACGTTAGAAGAACGCTGTTTCACTGCGTTATGTTTTAAAAAACACCAGATACACAAAATTCCAAATTGAATAAATACATTTAAAATAAATCAGTATTATTGGTTAACAGTATTGAAAATTTCCAAAAAAGCTAGAGGAACGCCGTTCTCCGCGTTCTATACACCGTACCCTGGTTTTAGGTTATAAAACAGATACAACACATCGAAATCAATCTGGATGGCATTGACCAAGTTATTTGTCACCTTTATTAACTAAAATGTAGAAAAATTACATTCAAATAGGAATTAGAATTAATTAACTCATCAAATAGTTCTTCTTTCATGATCCAACTGGGAGTGAAGCATTCAATATGTTTTAAACTCTTATGCATATTCGATGCGCAATTATTTTATAGCCAAAAATTTCATTTCTATAGTATGATAATATGTATTAATAACAAAAGCTGTAATTTGAAAGTGTAAAAATAAAAAAAATATAATGTATAATTTTCTGATGTATTAGGTTTCGCATTAATAAATAATCCGAACGTTTTTATTGTGCACCACAAATATTTATGGATATTATTTAGGATATTATAGAACCTATTACTGATATTTTCTGTTTATTTTAACTTTATTAATTTTGCAAGACGTTGCTAATTTATGCTACACAAAATAGTGATAAATATAGTCCACCTATGCCACAATATTGCTAATAATCTCCATAAATATTTGAAATGCGCAATAATTACCTTTAGATTATTTGGATGTAATACAAAACCGAATATATCAGAAAATTATACTTTTGACTTTTTCTACACTTTCAAATAACCGCTTTAGACTGTAGAGGAATAATATCATTTTTCACTGAATGTGCGTAGGAGTAGAATAACTCATAATATTTAGAGGTCTGGTTAATTCCATCGCTCATTGATTAAATTGAATATAATTGCTTCATTTTCTGGGTTGAAAAATTTCAAGTGTTTAACCTACCCCTTTAGGTATGATCGGGTGGGGATGGAAACTGTGGAACGATATGCTCCTCAGGCCGTTCTCAGTGTGTGTGCTTGGGTGGCGAGCTGTTTAGTCTCTTTCTTTATTACTGGAGTTGGAATTACAATCACCGATTTTTTTCAGAAATATATTAATTATTCTATTATATTCGTTCCTCCCTTGGTCGTCTTATCTCCAGCCGATTTTTACAACCTCCATTTTTGATAGAGCGCCTCTTGGACATTTTTGTTACCACACTAGTATTTGGATACAGTGAATCATTTTCGGTCGACATAAAAGACTGTTCCGTACTAGAAAAACTGAATTAACATAACAGTGATTTATTTTTTCCTAAATATATTCTCTTTTATTTTTATCAAATTTAAAAAGGTTTTTAATCAATATTAGGATGCAATCGATTATCTTATCATTCTATGATTTATTACAAAGATGAGGTTTCGTGCATTTTCCTGGAACATTTGTTAAACAGCGACTTTCTGTTTGTGTTTGACTAATTCTATGTTGTTTATCTAACTGTAATTTTAAAAAGGAAAAATAAATTTGGCCGTTGCAATCGCTCAAAATAGACTGCTCGGCGCTGTATACCAAAGCTCGATTCGTTGTGTGTTATTTAACACGCTCTTTTTGCAAAATATTATTTAAGGCGTAATTATATATTCGGCGTGCTCAAATATTTTCTGACAGATGACGTAATTTTCTATGAACTTACATGGAGAATCTCAAGCTAGATTGCAAGTAGTTAACTGAATTGAAAAGATAATGGGCACCGTGGTTGTTTACTCGTCTGAGTTCAATTTTATGAGATTGAGATCTTGAATACTAGTAACATCTTTAACAAAGCTTTGGCACAGTTTTATGAAAGATAACCGTAAAATTACACAAAGATTCCTGTCGACAAAATGTGATCAAAATTTTTTCGAAATTATTTTTGAATACGTTTGACCGCACGACTATATGATCCGAATTCTGACAAGAAATTTTCCGAGAAAGTCTTCTAAATTGCTTCATACATTCTGTCTGAGGCTCCAGTTCAATGCGTTATTTCTGAAATGAGGTTTCTGCTCAGGTGAGTACTAAAAATCATGGACCTTGAGTCTTCATTAAACGAGAAAGCATGGTGAAATAGGCCACGTGTTCATTGTAGGTATAAATACTGATAGAATATTTAATTTATAGAGAGCAGAGATTTGTGGTCCCTTTTACTGAAGGAAAGTTTGATTCGAGTGGCTATTTTCAAAATTTAAAATAAGGATGTTAAAGGTTGTCATCAATATTGGCTGTATTATATTTTCTCCAATTTTTCTGTTTTCTCTGCTCTAGAGTCGCTAATTATACATCAATAGATGTAAATCGATGCTTTCCTTTTATTTATTTGATTCTGCTCGTAATTATAGTCGAGTGACACAGGATATCAATGAGAAAATTTTGGAAGTCTATGATGTCAAGCAGTGACTCGTTCACGTGGATCTTACTAAATAAGAGCCTCCATCTCCGAGATATATTCTCGGATGACGATTTTATAGAAGCCAGTGATTTTAGAAGATCGGTCATAGACTCAAACCAGACACAGTTCAATTTTATTTTTAGATACAACTAACATGTTACCTAGTCAAAGCATCTCTCCTCGTTAGTCATGTAAAAATTGTTAAATGTATTGATTTTTTGTCTTTTTATTTTTCAAAGTTGTAAACATACAATAATGTTCCGAATTGGATATAAAATATCTATAACGAGAATCCGTTTATTCTAATACCTGTAACCATAAACTTTCTACACGAAATCTTGATACAGGGTTTTTACTATAAATTCGTTTATTAGGTTCCCTTTTGTCTTTTTTTTATTTCAATTTTGCGTGGCTTAAATTTAAAATAAAATGAATTCAACAATTAACAAAGACTATAAAATAATGACTGCCTATCGTTTATTCAAGACGAAGTCGATTTTAACGCCTCTATGATGTTAAAAAAAAAGTAGAGCACCAATTTAAACAACCCCAATTCATAGAGTGCCGAACATGAGATGGAGGAAACCTTCAGTATGTTGCGCGATGATGAGATACGGCATCGTGCTCAAAGAAGTAAACTTCAGGATGTAATACAACTAAAGTTTTTTAGGATAAAGAGAACATGTTTTTCAGGCATACAGAGGCTAATATTGTGGTAACTTTGAGGTACATAGTTCTCGCGCATAATGTAAGTCTCCATAAGACGTCTACAACGATTGAATGTTATAACAGGAACCTGTACGAATATTCTTTTCTCCTGCCTACTTACACTTTCTTGAAACGACAGTGGAGGTTTATTCAAATTATAAGAGGTATGTTTAAAATTAACAAACTTAAGAACCAAGAGCAACGGTTCAGGCAAATGCATGAGGGCTTGGCAACTATAACAAGGCTCGATTGTGATGGCAACTACTGCCAAGTAAAAACGTAATTCAGTCGATCTATCAACCATGAAACTACTGATAATTCGTCTTTATGTTATATCCTTTATTAGTTGTCAAATATATTAAAATTTAATCCACGACAAATTTAAATGAAAGAAAAACAAATTGAATCGCATAAAAAGCCATTTTGAAGGAATAACCCTGTAAAATATAAAAACAATAGTCGGTTCTATTTTTAAAAATGTAAAAATTATAAATGAATAAAACTGATGTATCCGATGGAATTCGTGAAACATTTGATGTTCAAATTGGTAAATGACGTCATTCGTTGTTGGTTAATAAATAGAAAATATGATACTTAAACGGATAGAGATATTTTTGGATACTCTATCCATCAACTTGAAGCAAGCTTATCATCAAAATTACTAAACATACATAAATTCATAATTCTAAAACGATATCACGTTTTTGATTTTTAATCGTGGGTTCGCCACAATATCGAGTGATGCATTCAATATATTCTTCATGAAACGGAAGTATGTACTCATCTCAAATAAATTCAGAAGCAGTTTTAAGTATCAAGAAATACATCATTTGTATTTGGGGTATTTATTCATGGTATTTTAAGTGTGGTCTCCAAGTTGACAGTGTTCCCGGGACCTAATGCTTTCGAAGGTTGAAGAATGAGAATTAATGATACTTTGAAGATTGTAAATACCATCAAGTAATCCCAACACCTGAGTTAATTTTAACTTGTACAAAATGAGTATTTAATATTCAACCAGGTGGCATTTGAGCCAAAACATTTCTTTCTTATGCTCCTGCCTAATGACATCAGACACCTATATCTCATTAACGTTAAATCTTAATAATACCTTGATGGATATGCATGAGTTGATTTACGTTCATAACCACCGCTAACTGTTACTATTTTTGAATCAAGGTGACTTAAGATGACTGCCATGATTTCAACTATATTTAACATCTGGATCGTTAAGCCGATTAAGTCCAACATTTTTATTTCCATCTTGCGACTGCTTTCAAGTTAACACTCGATAGAAGGTTGAAGATATCCACTGGAAGTACTTAGATAATGAGACTAAAGCACTGTTCTTAACTGCTGATGAGTAGAATGGAAGCTTACCTGACTTAGACCTTGGAAAGGATGGTCGAATTCGGTTATCGTCCCGCCCCTTAGTCTGTCTATAGATTGATGAAAATATTCTGGTGCTGGTTAAATGAAGCAGGAAATTTCAAAAATGATAATTAAAAAACCATAAACTACAAAAGTATAAGCTCCAAAATATTGAAATCAAATTGACCAGTTTTGACACTAATGTGACATTGATCATGCGATCGAAAAGTGCCAATACGAATACACCATGATGATATCGAGTGCTCCATATGTAAGGATAGGTGAGATAGATAAAATAATCCAAATTGGTTTTGAATGCACGAAACGATCACATAATTTTATAAATGGAACTTGGATCAAGAATATAGTAAGCCAAAATGGTTCCACAAAACGAAATGCCAAAACGACATAATACTAACATCAAATAAATGATCACCGAGTGAAGGAACCCGCAGATGAAAAATACCAACAGTTTTATAAAAACTAAATTGAAGCCTTGATTTTTCAAAGGAATATAAATATGCCTATAAAATTTTGTTTCTACCTTTTTAGAAATGTATGAACTTGAATGTTCCATTTTTGCCAAAACTCGGAAAAAGATCTGACATTCCTTATTATTTATGCATATACCACCAATCATTATAAAACCATCGGTCCCCAAAACCCAGCAATTCTGCCGAAAATATTGTTTAGGCAATGAAAAATAGAAAAGAACATAAGAAACCATCCAATTGTCGAGTGGACCTAAGTTATTATATAATTTACACTTAAGTGCAGAAAATTAATAACGAATAAGATGTATTTGCCATCCTGTTTAAAAAAGTCAAACTGTCAAATTTTGGAGGCAATTTTGAATTAACGGATAACGAATCTGTTACATGGAAATATACTTGTATCATCAAAAATATCCACAATGGAAAACTGAAGATCTATATATCAAAATTAGTACAAAAGTAACGAGTTTTGACAACAGGAACTCTTTCCGGATCTTTTCCAGCTTCGGGAAGTGAGTCTCGTAACAGAATGTTGGAAATAGCATAAAATAATAAAAATCTGATTGATACACCTAAACTACCATAATGGGTTAAATTAGATGGATATTTGTTGTATTCGTCGGTCTCTTTGCAGTTTTTATACCTATATAAAACCTATATACTTATTTTTTCTGTATTGCTTATTCATGTATACATAAGAAAAAAATTTAGCCGTCAACAACAGGTACAAACCTGTGGGATTGAAAAAGAAATCTCATGAATCAAAACGATACTTTTGTTGATATTCGGTAGGTAGAAACTATGATATATCGATACGAATGTCAATGTTCCAAAGATTATTATATTTTCCAGATAAAAAATCAAATCACTATTTCTGAAACTCTTAAATAATGAAACNATATAGGGAGTATATATATATATATGCTCCATATTATGTTAACTTAGAAATAAATTCTTGATGATTACCGAACAAGATAAAACAAATTTTAATATAATTGACGTGAGCGTGTTTTCTGTTCAATCTGGCACTTCAATATGAAATATTTTCCTCTCTATAGTTCGTTCATCACCACCTAATCCCCATTCTCTACTGGTGGTTTGCCTTTCTGTGTTTATTTTTACCTTTTAAAATCATTAATTTCAACTATCACTCAGGGATCACTCATCGTCTTTCACCTCTGAATTTGAGCTAAATGATTTTGGAAAGCGATTGAATAAGTTATTGTGTCTGTTGAATTAATGTGACCATGACCAACTGTGTTTGTTTGATCTTATTTAGACCGAAAAAGATAATGTCTAAAATCGTATTTAATTTCAACTTGCATCGATAAAATATCATCTTTAAAGCAGAAAATCCATGTCAGAAATATATTATCGCAGCACCTCCAACACTGTTCTTTTCGAAATATGATCTCACTTTGCAATATTTGCTGTTAATTTGGGCTTCTTGCTGATTCTTTTCGATGAGGTTTGAAATGGCAAATCATTTTTCTGAAATATTTAGGAAAGTTGATCTTGTAATTCTAACGACTCGTCGATAAAATAACGACATAATATTGAGATTCAGACTTTTAAGTTTATATTTTGTTACAAAATAAATAATTTACAAAATATCAATAAAAAACCATCCAAATATTAAAAAATACTTTTGTAAACAATGCGCTAATCCTAATGTAAATTAAAATAATTTTTAATTTGATGGATTAAGGTACAGTATTCTTAACTAGATCCCTCATGAGAGTAGATTATAGATTCAGGATCACCCAAAAATGTGACTTTGTAAGTTTATGGCCTATTTTACGGGATTTAATAATAATTATCAAGATTAAAGAAAAAATGGCATCAGATTTAAAACGTCTAAACCAAAATTAAAATATCGTAAAAATGTGCTGAAAAGTTTCGCCTTCAGGTTCAATCTTTCAATAGAAGTTTCTGTTAAACGGAATTTATGTACTAAGGTCGATCCTAAGTTGGATTCCATCTATGTTTTCAATTAATTTAATGGTTTTGTTGATCCTGAAAAACACGTGCCTTATCTAAAAATCGCCAAGGGAATGTCAAGATTATCTTTGATGAATATCTTGGTAATTTTTGAAAAAAATGAGTGGAAAATGATAATCCTTAATCATTCTTATGAACATGCAAATAATGATGTTGACTGCTTGGTATTCAGTCTTCTTTTACTCAATGACAAAAGTCCTATTAATTTTGATCGTTTTAAAAAATTACTGTTTCCCCATAAATTATCGTTTTATGTCACTTTCAGAAAGCTCGGAATCACGAGCGTTATTGTGTTGAGGTTTTGAATAAAGATACTATTTGATGTTAAATTGTTTACTGAGAGACTTTTTGAACTTCAAGGTGATAAAACCACACTCGTTTGAATATACGATCATTGCTGCACTTACGTTATATTTTACACTTTTTGGTATTTTGACCCATAAATTCAGGAATTAGAAAAAAGAATCTCACAGCTGCCACAATATGCTCCATTCTAGGATTCATAATAATTGTGAGAATATTTGATTGGTTCACATTTTCAAACTCTATTCGCATCTGTTCCTTGATTTTCTTTATGGTCATCATCGCTGTATGTTGCCTCTTTATACCAAAATTCGACAATGCTGCACTTGGGTTCTTGTCTGGTTTCATCACAACGGTCCCCTATATCTACGCGGCAGTCTATTTTAAGAATACGTTTTTAGTTAGTCGTTAATTATTTAAGTTGAAAATCAAATGGGCCCCTTTTCTGACAGTAGGAATATTTTCATCGATCGCAACAGCCGTGGCTCCAGAATCGTTATCTATATTTGCAATTGCGAATATCTGTGGATGTCTTCAACTGATTGTGCTAGATTTCTTTATCTTTGACTCTGTCCTTATGTATCTCACCTTCCAAATCTTTCGGACTGAATCCCCGATTATGATATGCAGTCTCTCGTTTGTGACCGTCATTATTTGGCCCATAATGGTGGTACTTGGAACACTGTTTCAATGTTTAAAAGTTGTGGAAAATCGCCCAAGAAATGAAAGAACACAAAATAAATTGAAAACACCCAGAAATGTAAGTCTATTATGGCATTAGGTGGTATATTTCTAAATTCAACCGTTCAAAACAAAACTCGTTTTTTTTAAATAATGTTTTATATCCGTATCAATACATGTTGACTACTTGATTCCTAAAATTTTCTGCAAATTTGGCAATTTCGAAATTAAAAATAAATTTATTCAGACCACAAAAATGTAAAATAATATTCACATAATCAAAACAAAAGATCTGCCCTCTCTTCGTTACAATTATGTGGTTAAATATACGTTAATTTGTCATTCAGGAGACACATTCGAACTTATCTTACAATATGATCATCCTCTCAGCGAATAGTAGAAAATAATGGCCCATAAATCTTCGTATGAGCGACCCCGTAAACTATAAATGTAGCATATTTTCTTCCCATAAGGCTAATACTCCTTCAGCTCAGCGGGATTTGAGGGCTTAGCAACTTGTCTGAGTGTTTAACAACTGAAAGCCTCACATTGCCATAGCTATATACAGGTAGCAGGACTCGTATAAAAGGAGCAAACAAGTAAAAGACTGTCTATCTATACATCAGGGCTCTTTTGTTTCATCGTAATGTTGGTATTTAAAACGTAGTGGTATAATTTTAAATATCTCAAGGCATGATGCCAAAAAACTTGTAATATTTAAAAAAATGATAAATCTTGAAATTCAAAAACAATTAAGAGTAATTGAGCCGTTTGGAGTTTTTCAACAATATATAACGTTCTTCAACCAATCGAAAAATTTCGACGACAATATGCCATAGTTACATCGAGCGCTCCGTAAGAAAGGATAGGTGTGATAGACATAATAAACCAAATCGGTTCAAAATGTTTCAAAAAATCGCATAATTTTATGATGGGAACTTGAATCAGGAACAGGGTAATCCAGAATGGTTCCACGAAATGAAATGCCAAAGTGATATAATACTATAATCAAACAAATGATCACCGAGTGAAGAAAACCGCAGACGAAAAATACCAATAGTTTAACAAACACTATATTATATCCTTGGTTTTTAAGCGGAATATAAATGTCTATAAAATTTTGTGGGTACCTTTTGAGATATACGTGAACTGGAATGTCCCATTTTTGCCAAAACTCGGAGTTCGATCTGAGATTCCTGTTTATTTATAAATATACCACCAATCGCTATAAAACCATCTATCGCCAAAAAACGTCACTTCGCCCAAAATGTTTGTTAGACAATGAAAATTCGAATAAAACGTGAGAAACCATCCGATGGTCGAGTGAACCTGAGTTATTTAAAGCTTACACTGAGATGTAGAAAATTAAGAGTGAATAATAGATATTTTCCATCCTATTTAATAAAAAGTCTAACTGTCAAATTTTGGAGGCATTTTTCAATTAACGGATAACGGACCTGTTACATGGGAATATACCTGTGTCAATAAAAATAACCAGAGTTGGGAGATGAAGATCTATTTATCAAAATTAATACAAAAGTAACAATTTTTGACAACAGGAACGCTTTCCGGATCTTTTCCAGCTTCGGGAAGTGAGTCTCGTAACAGAGGGTTGGAGTACACATAAAATAACAAATATCTTATTAATACCCAAAAATTACTTTGGCGGGTCAAATTAGATGGATACCCGTTGTATTCATTTTTCTCTTGGCAGTATTTGGACCTATTAAAAAATTATGTACTTATAATCTCTGTATTGCTTATTCATGAAAACATAAGAAAACAATTTCGCCATCATTAACAGGTATATTCCTGTGGGATTGAAAAAGAAGTCTTGTCAATTAAAATGGTACTTTGGTTAATATTTGGTAGGTAAAAACTATGATAAACCGATACGAAGGTCAATGTTCCAAAGATTACCATGGTTTCTAGATACACAATCAAATCATTGTTTCTGGAACTCTTATATCATTAAATGATTCACATTTAGAATTTCTAATGCTAGCACAATTTCGCACACAACAAAAATGGCTGTTTTACTTAGTATTTACTGATGATGTAGACTACATATGCCATTAATTGAGCGGAAGTTGGAATGAATGATTGATCAAGGGTCCACGGGGAGAAAAGAACTCCATTTCTGGTCAGGTAAACAGATACTCAGATAGTAATGATCGCACGTCTTTTGACACAAACACAATCAAATATTATAACCAGTTTACCACCAAAATTATAAGTGTGTATAAAAGTGCCTCTGTTGGGGCCAAAAAATGACTGACTGTCAAGCAACGATATCCGAAACCTGTGATACCTTTATCAGTGGAGTGATTTGCCTTTTAGTGAGTGGTTCTTTTGAATCAAGGCCTTCGTGTTTGTAAAGGATCTCATCAGTAACATTGACTCCAGACCTTTTCATTATATAAAAGTAATTGGATGTCAGTCAAAGGACTAATAATCGGCTTTCAGGTTGTTAAAATCTGATTAATAACCAAAAAACATGTCTGGATAACCATGAATTTATTAATCTTTAAACGCTATATAAAATAATTGATAACCAGCCATTCAATTGTGTGAATTCCCTTCGGCTTATTTTCTTATCCAAAAACAACATTCCCATGGCAATACAAATCTTAATCTATACGTGCAAAAAACTTAATAAACAATACGAGTAGCAAGATCAAGGTCAGACGCTTTTAAATAACACTCTTATATTTACCAAAAATAATAAAGAGCCATAGCAGAATTTTGGGTGCAACGCTCATATTCCCATGGGAAATTTTTTGTAAAATCACAGTGATTATATAGAAACACGCATAGAGTACATAAAAACCAATCTGAGACGATGGTTGAAACAAAATTATTCATCAATTTTATCAATTAAATTAAGAAACACTACATACAATTTGGGAGTCAGAACAATAAACTAGTCAAAGTTACTTCTATCATGATTCACCTGAGTCTGAATGATTGAATATGTTTGTAATAATTGATAAAATTTTTAGGTCTGATCAATTCCATTTTTCCATTGATTGAAAGGAAAGGTGTTGGTTCATTTTCTGAACAGAAACCTTTTAAGTAGTATTTAGATTTCGTTAAACATTTTCGGTTGTATTGTAAAATATTGATATACTGAAAAAACAGAATTCGCAGGTCATAGTTTTTATTTATTCCGCGATATTCTCTTTTATTTTATCCCCATTTAAAAAGTTTTGAATCACCCTTTACGATGAAATCGATTATACCCGATAACTGTATGATTTATTACAGTCACGGGATCCTACATCAGGGAGTATCATGAAGCAGGGAATTATTTTTTTAGTTTTATAATTCGAACCTCTTTTTCTAAATTTAGATTAAAAAAATAGAAAAATAATTTCGCTGAAACAATCGTTCCAGCTTGATTGCAAGGAACTGTGTATCAAGGTAGGTTTCTGGTGCATTATTTAAATATAAAGTAATGCGAAATATTGTCGATGGAGTACTTCTGTGGCAGGAGAGCGCGGACTTTTCTGACAAAATAACACAATTTCCAATAAAATTACATCGAGGGTCTCAAAATAGATTGCAAATAGTTAATTCAATTGAAAAAATATCTTCACTATTGGTTGTTTTACTCGTCTAAATATCGTTTTGTGAGGTGGAGGTCTTGAATACCATGAAAAAATTTAGCAAAGCTTTGCCAAGTTTAATGAAAGATAGGGTAAGATTACGCAAAGATTCTTGTCGTTTAAATGCTATCTAAAATTTTTCGAATTAATTTTTGAACACGTTAATCCATACAATTAACTGTTCGAATTCAGACAATCAATTTCAAACAAGTCATTTTCACTTCCACAGAGATTCTATCTGAGGATTTAGTTCCAGGATTTACTGCTGAAATGATGGCTTAAGCTCAAGGGAATTTTAAAAATCATGCATATCGACACGACGATGATCATGCACAATCAATTCAATGGATGAGAAAATATAGTGAAATAATCCCTCTGTTTTTAAATACTGATATCGTATTAAATTCATCCACTGTCTGCGGTCTGTAAAAACCTTGTTCTTAAGGAACCTTTAATTCGTGTGGTTTTTTCTATAAGAGTTTAAATGGTTCGTATCATTATTGGTGGTAATAGATTTTCTTAATGATTTCTATAGTCAAGTATCAATATTTATACATCAGATGATGTGAATCGATGATTTCCTGTGATTGGGTTATGTTACTTTTTTGTCAAGTGACACGGGATAAAATGAGAAAATTAGCAATCGATGACTTCCTATGCTTCTCGTTCACTTGAATTTCACTTAACAATTGCCTCCACACCAAGAAATTTTCTCAGTGGCTACGATTTTATGGAAGTTTGGAATGTTGAAAGATCCATCTTCAACTAAAATGAGACATATTTTAATTTTCGCTTTTCGTCCAACTTATAAGCTAATGAAACCAATAAACTCATCCCGTTGTTTATAAATTAATAAATTATTAAACGCCTTAATTTTTTATCTGTCATTTTATCAAAGTTGGTAACGGAATATAACGTGGTTCTCTTCTTTCCTTCACATAAGAAATCGCTTAAAAGAAATTTTGTTGTTTATGAGATATTCAACCATAAACTTTGGATTTATCAATTTTTTCTAAATTTGATAACGAATGTTAAGTTTTTATGTTAAAAAGTGTTAAAATTAACGTTTAGACTTGTGTTGGATTCATTTTGAAATTCTTTAAACAGTTTGATGTTTCAATTTGAAAATGACCTCACGGCTTGTCGGTTAATATTCAGAAAATGTGACACTTAACTCTCCTAAAATCATTTTGCACACACCACCGATTAATTCAAAGATAATTCTTTGTCAATATCACAAAATAAAAATAAATGAAAGTAACAATTCTGAAAACATTTTCAGATTTAGGACTCGTCGTTGTTTGTTAATCCTAAGATCACGAGAATCATTTAATATATTTTCCATGAAGTGGATGCATGTACTTATCTCAAATGAATCCAGAATCAATTCTGATATCAACAAACTCCCAATTCGTTTAAAGGTAATAACTCATATTCTGTGTGTGAATACCACGTTGACAGAGTTCAGGGCACCTATGCTTATGAAGGCTGAAAGAGAATAATTTATGATTTTTTGAAATTGTAAATTTTTTTTGAAATATCAAACATTTTGGCTCATTTTAACTTAAAAATATTGGTATTTTTTATTCTTTCAAGTAGCACATGTGCCCAAATAGTTCTTTCATGTGATTCTGCATATGCCTTCTGACTCTCTTGTTCCATTCGTGTTAAACATCGATAATACCTTTTCTTAATTTAGATGAGTCGATTTACATCCTCAACCATGCTCACTGTTGCAATTTTTGAGTCAAGGTGACTTAAGCTTGCAGTCAGCAGGACTACAATTGAGTTGACGACCATAATAGTAAAGTCGATGAATTCCAAAACTTCTTTCTCATCAAGAGATTGCATTCATTATAACCCAACCATATAGGGCAGAGGAAATAGTGATAAAGTCCCTAAATAGTGAGACAAACATTGTTCCTAATGGCCTAAATGTAGATAGCTGTTTGTTTGAGTTTAACATTTAAATGGATGGTCGCATTTGGTCAACAGCACACCTCGTTGACTGTGTATCGCCCGATATAAACATTCTAGTCCTTGTTTAAAGATTTGCAGAGATAATGTCAAATATAAGAACTTATAAAACACAATCTGGAAAAGAGTAAACTCAAAATATTGAAACAAATCGAGCAGTTTTTATAGTTTTATGATATTATTCGAGCGATCGAAAAGTGCTCATGCGAATACACCATGATGATGTCGAGTGCACCATATGTAAGGATAGGTGGAATGGATAAAATAAACCCAATATGCTTTGAATGCTTGAAAAGATCGCATAATTTTATGATGGGAACTTGTATCAGGAATAGGGTAAGCCAGAAAGGTTCCACGAAACGAAATGCTAAAACGATATAATACTAACATCAAATTAATTATCACCGAGTGAAGGAAGCCGCATAAGAAAAATACCAACAGTTTAACAAACACTAAATTGTAGCCCTGATTTTTAAGTGGAATATAGATATGTCTATAAAATTTTATGGGTACCTTTTGAGATATGTATGAACTTGAATGTTCCATTTTTGCCAGAATTCGGAATACGATCTGAGATTCCTGATTATATATACATATACCACCAATCACTGTAAAACCATCTGTCCCCAAAACATGATACTTCTCCAGAAATGTTGTTTATACAATGGAAAACCGAATAGAATGCAAGATACCACCCAATTGTCGAGTGGACCTGAGTTACGATATAATTTACACTTAGATGCAGAAAATTAAGAATGAATAATATGTAGTTTCCATCCTGTTTAAAAAAGTAAAACTGTCAAATTCTGGAGGCAATTGTCAATCAACGGATAACGAACCTGTTACATGGAAATATACTTGTATCATCAAAAAAAGCGCGAGTTGCAAAGTTAAGATCTTTGTTTCAAAATTAATACAAAAGTAACAATTTGTGAAAACAGGAACCCTTTGCGGATCCTTTCCAATTTCGGGAAGTGAGTCTCGTAGCAGAGGGTTGGAAATGACACAAAATAATAAATATCTTATTTATACCCCAAAGCCACCTTGACGGGTCAAATTAGATGGATATACATCGTATTCCTTTTTATCTTCGCAGCTTTTAGACCTATTAAACACGTATGTACCTAGAATTTCTGTACTGCTTATTCATGAACACATAAGAAAACAATTTCGCCATCATTAATAAATAAATGGGTGTGGGGTTAAACAAGAAATCTCGTCAATTAAAATGGAACTTTGGTTGATATTTGGTATGTAGAAACTATGATAAACTGACACAAAAGTCAATGTTCCAAAAATAACCAGATTTTCCAGATAAAAAATGCCATCGTTATTTTTGGAACTCTTAAATCATAAAATGTTTCACATTTAGAATTTCTAATGCTAGCACAATCTCGCACAAACCAAAAAGGACTGTTTTATCAAGTATTTACTGCCGATATAGGTCATATACGCCATTAACTGAGCTCGGGTTGGAATGAAGAATAGAGCAATTCTCAATGGGTGGACTACAAATCCATTTCTGGTCAGGTAAGCACGTACTCCATCAATGACGATTTTACGTCTTTTAACACAAACAGAATCAAACATTACAAAGCATTTACCACCAAAATGACAAGTGTGTATAAAATTCCTCTATTAGGACCGAAAAAAAGACTGATTATCAAGTAACGATATCCGAAACCGATGATACCTTTCATTGACAGGTTCTTTTGAGTCGAGAAAATCGTGTTTGTACAGGATTTCATCCGCTTCTTTGACTCCAGGTCTTTTCATCGCATACAAGTAATAAGAATCAACTGAAATCGAACGAAAAGCAATCGAATTTCAGATTGTTAACATTTGATTAATAACCAAGAAACGTGTACAGATAACCATTTAGGTATTAATCTTTAAACACTAAGTCAAATAATTGATAACCAAGCGACTCAATTGTAAGAATTCACATCAGTCGGATTTTTTATCAAAAAACTCGACATTCTCATGATAATAAAGTTTTTAATCTCAATGTCCGAACATTTGTCAAACAATGTTTTAAACAAGATCAAAGTCAGAGGCTTTTGAATAAACATTCGTTTAGTTACAAGGAATAATTTAGAGCCATTACAGGATTTTTGAGACAACGCCCGTGTTCATGTCGCGAATTGTTTTAAAGTCGTAGATAAAGGTTCAAAAGTAAATAAAAATGCGCTACAATCTATGCGAGATAATAGTGGATACAAAATTATTTGTGATCTTAATAGAATTAATTTAAAAACACTACATTAAATTATGGAATTAGAATCAATAAACTAATCAAATATTCCTACTATCATGATGCACATGAGAGTTAAATATTCAATACATTTTTACCAATCGATAAAATTTTTATCTGATTCTTCTAATCGTTCTTTTGATTGAACAGAATAGAGTTGTTTCATTTTCTAAATGAAAGCACTTTCAGTATTATTTAGATTCAGTGAAACATTCCGATTGAATTCAAAAACTGTGATATACTCTTAAAACAAAATGAATATGCCGTAGTAATTTATTTATTGCATTATTTTCTCTTTTATTTTAGTCATATTTAAAATGTTTTCAATCAACACTAGGATGCAATCCTTTTTCCTCATAATTGTATACGCCATTTTCCATTCAAAGTGGCCGACTTTCCCATGATGACATTCAAAGTTTCCGACATAGAATTTATCTTAAAAAAGTAAATGTTAGAATGATTCTTTGTTGTTAGGCAAAATCAAAGAGCAGAAAACGATAACACATATTATACTCTTGAATCTGGGTGAATATTCTAACAACTCTAAAAGGTAGAATCTATATAAATATCAATTTACTTATAAATACGGCATCGGAACCTTTGAATGTCAGTATCTGAAAGTCGGCCATCTTGTAAGGAAAGTGCTGTAATTAATTATAAAGAGCGGGCATCAAGCATTATCCTGACGTATCATGGAGCAGTGAATTACTTTTTGTGTTTTAATATTCGATGAAGTTAATCTAAACTTCATTAAAAAAAAAGGAAAATAATTTCGAGGTACCTATTGCTCGAAATCGGGTGCAACGCACTGAATATCAAAGCTAGATTTTGGTGCTTTATTGAAGCACACCTTATTAAAAATAATGTTTTTGAAGTACTTCTACGACCGTAGTGCACAAACTTTCCGGCAGATGACACAATTTCCTATGAAATTACATGGAGGGTCACTAGATGGCATATATTTAAATCTCTAGACAAAAATTTGCACTTTTTTTGTACTCGGCTGGGTTTTGAGCTAGAAGATTCAGCTTGAATGCAGTAAACAACACTTCCAAAGCTCGGACCACGACTTATAACAGATAGCAATTAAATAAAGAAAAGATAGTTGTTGTTTTCAGTCCAAAGGTATCGCCGATTTTTGATGTAAATTTTTGAACAAGTTTGTTCACATGGCTATATGCCCCCAAATTTTGTCAAATAATTTCAAATCAATTCATTATAACTCATGCATATATTCTATGGGACAGTCAGTTTCATACTTTTCCTCTGAAATGATGAATTCAGCTCAAATTAGAATGAAAACCATTGGTATCCACTTGACGATGATTTGGCGTGGACACCTATTGAAATAGGAACTTATTAAGAAATAAGCCCTGTTCTCATTGTCAGAAAAAATAATGAAAACATATTTAATTTATCTGTGGTGACAGCCATTTGGCAACTGTTTAAAGGAACGTTTGTTTCAATTAATTTTTTGAGTAAGAAAGAGTTTTAAGAGCTTTTATCAATATCGTGGATTATAGATTTCATACAATTGTCTGGGGTGATTTCTGTGAATCGTTATAAATATTTACACGTCAACATTTGTGAATATAAAACATTTATTTTGTTAGGTTTTGTTACTTTTTTGTTAAGTGAACGGGATGTAAATGAAAAAAATTAGATCAGTTGACGATTTCATAAGCTTGTCTATTGTCTTGAATTTCACAGAACCTGAACCACTATCATTATAAAATCTTCATATAAGTGATGATTTTTAAAAAGACTGGTCTGCTGGGAGATCCATCCTATACTTAAACAAGGCCTACGTTTTAATTTCCGATTTATATCCTATTCACAATTTACTTAATTCAAAAAAAATTTCATACGAATTTTTTGGAAGTTCCATCGATTTTTCAAATTTGGTAACAGCCGATGATGTGGTTCTGTTCTGCATGTCATATAAAGTTCTTTAATAGAGATTTTGCTTGATTCTAAGATCTTTAACCATAAACTTTTGAAATATCAAATTCGTGTAAAATTGAAAGAAATTTTCCTTATTTTGGCATTAAAAAGTTTAAAAATCAAATTTATAACAAAATTCCCTCATCGTTTGAGAAGTCTTGTAATAATTTTATGTTAAAATTGATAACTGACGTCATGATTTGTAAGCTAATATCCAGAAAATATGATGTTTAGCCTGCCAACCCAGAGTGCGGACACGCTATCGATAACGTCTAAGCGCACTCATTTTCAATATTATAAAACCAAAATAAATGAAGGTCCCAATTCTGAAAACATTATTCACGTTTAGAACTTGTCATTCAAGGTTTGTCACAAGTTTACATAATCCTAATTATACTGATGATAAAACGGATACTTGTACTCGTCTCAAATTAATTCCAAAGACATGTCAGTATATCAAAAAATTACTTATTTTAATGGCAATGTGTGGGATTCTTAGGATGGTGTTGAAGTGTGCCCTGTTCCTAAAGTTTGTGAAAATTTAAGCAAGGATCGATCAATGTTAGGAAATCGTAAATTAGATATACCAAGCGAACATTTGATTTTATTGTAACTTTGAAAAGAGGGGTCATTCGTATTAGAGCAAATAGCACGTGACCATACAGCTTTCACTCGATTTCACACTTAAAGTCTTCAGATACTCGTGCTACATTTATGCTACCGGGTTTTGTATTTATTATGGGACATCGTGGGTTTCAATTTGAGAACCGTCTGTGCATGAGAACGAATTTTTTATTAAAATCTTTGCTACTATGTAAAAACTCAAAAAAACAGCACAGGTCAAACGCAATAATAAATGCATTTACCGCGTTTTTGATACAACACGTGAAATATTTTTTTCGATGTAAACATTTTCAAAGTATTTTTCACGCTGCGAAAGATTTTTGATGACTGTATTCGCATAAACGATATTTGAAGAGACTAATAAATAGTTATTTCAATGTTTTTGACACAATCTTTTTCTTGAGTTTTTACGTGAGAGGAAAGATTTTAGTATAAAATACGCCGCGCGTGCGTCCTGGGTTCACAAACATGAAACGCACGGTGTCCCATAATGGATGCAAAACCCGTTAAATATAGATAATATGGTTTTCCATTCAGGTTCACAGACGACAGGACTTTAATTGTTCTGAACGCCTTAATCGATAAGTCGAGGAAATCCAAAACTTTTTTTCCCATCGAGCGAATAGTTTAACGTTAACCAATCATAGAAAGTAGAGAATATACTAAGGAAGCCTTTAACTAATGGAACTCAAACGCTGTTCTTAATCACATACGGGTACATATCCCCTTGTTGGAGTTCTGGCCTGTAAGGAACGCTCGAAATGGAACAGCAACTGTTGAGGCCAAAGAAAGGCTGACTATCAAGTAACGATATCCGAAACCTGTGATACCTTTTACACAAGAGTGATTTACTTTTATTTATGTGTTGATTTGAATCGAGACCTTCGTGTTTGTAAAGGACCTCATCGACGTATTTAATTAATGATCTTTTCATCGGATATAAGTATTTAGAATCAACTAAAATCAACGATTAATAATCGTCTTTCAGGTTTCGTAAATTTGATTAATAATCAAGAAACATGTATCGCTATCATTGTGTTAATATTTAAACGCTATCAAAATTTCAAAATTAATCAATAACCAAGTGATTCAACTATAGGAATTCCCATCTTTTCATCTTTCATAAAAAAACTCAAAGTTATCGTCATAATACGGTTTAACCTCAAGGAGCAAAACTTTTTCAAACAATAAAAACTCAAGATCAATGTCAGATGCTTTTGAAGTAAAGCTCGTTTAATTATAATAAATAATATAACGCCATTATAGAAATTTGCAGACACCGCACATATTCCTCTCAGGTATGGTCGTAAAGTTGTAGTTTAAGATTTAAACTAAAACAATTCATTTTGATCAAATAGAAACGAAAATGAAATTTTCACCTTATTTAATTTATAAATACACCCTTTTCAACTAAAGAATAAAAAGAAATAAACTAGTCAATTATTCCTTCTCACGTGATGAACCTGGGAGTGAAGGATTCAATACGTTTTTAACAATTCATAAAATTATTGGTTCTGATAAACTCAACCGTTTAATTGATTTAGTGGAATAAACTTTCAAAATTTTCTGGAGAGAATGATATTTATTCATTTTTCTGATGATTGAAAACAACTTCAGTCATATTTAAAAACAGACACAGATAAAGGTGTGTTAGTTCGCGTTATTTTGATGCGCATGCTCGACAACTGATGATCATCTGGAGTAATTTCAAAACCTTCTTTTGTATTAATAAATACGCTAAATAAGTTTAGAAGTTACGCATCAGATTAAAATATGAAATTCATTTAAAATCAAGTTTTTTGCTCAAAACATTCACTTTTAGAATAAAAATACTATTTTAATAATTATTTTTGTCTCTTTCCAAGACTCAGTCTTTTGGGAAACTTCCACTGTGACCAATATAATTTATAAAAATTTTTGATGTCACTAGAGTACAAGTATCTTAAATTCGATTAACAAGATCGGTGGAACTTTGCCTTTATATAACAAAGATTTTGGCTGAGAGAAAGCATCCTCATGTTGCTTAAGGAAGGGACTGTATTTTGGAAGGCACTGTATATTATATGGATAGGTATCAGTTTTCCGGNAGTGATAAAGGAAGAAAACTCACAAGTGGAAATACCCGCGAATAAAGATTTCTACAATAAACAAAATTATAAAAATATATAGAGACAGGAACGATAGTAGCTGTCAAGAAAGGCTGACATAGGCCATAAAGTATTAATGATGAGCCGAAACAAAAACTGGTGGAAACTGACGCGACCAATCCTCGTAAAACGAAAAGATCCAGAAGCGAAACTCGAAAGAAAAAAATATTGAGTGGTATCAGACAGTAAATCCACTCCAGAGATACAGTAAAATAATTTATTGAGACGAAAGTCCCTTCAACCTTCATTATGCAGACACACACAAAGGGAATAATGGGAAAACAACCAATCCTGTTCTTCCAAAAAATAGAGGGCAGAATATCAATGATTTTCGCATTGAATTGCAGTAATATAAGGACCGATGCAGTTATATCAACAGGAGTTAATTCGGCTATTTTTGAAGAATTTCTCACAAAATTGGTGACAATTCTTGGAAGAGAAGGGGAATTCACGATCGTGATGGCTAACGTTCGGTTTCATTAAACTTATCCGGACTTCTATGACACTTATTGATAGCATATAAAATGGATTCCGACATAAAGTCCATTTCTCAACCCCTATGAGGAATGTTTTTCCTAGCTAAGGTTGGTCGCCGGGAGAGATGGAACACTACTGGGAACTAACGACCTCATATCAAGAATAACGGAGGCCTGTACACTAGTAACACAAGAAAATCTAGCAAACTACATAAATAATTGTGAAAAAAATCGAAAATCACAAAATGAAGAGGATATTGGGAGATAATGATACATTTTTGATAATTTGTTGATTTTGATGAAGTATTTTAAAAAGAATCTATTATACGTGCACCAAATCATATATGAAATACAAAACCCGGTATAAGAATAGCTGCGACACGTTCTTTTTGAAGTAAGTAAATCAAGGTGACAATGATATGAAATATTTATCATTGTTTTTCCCTTTATTTATACATTTAAAAAATTTCTGAATTTTATCCTGAAAAATCCCTTTTAAAAGTAAAACATGGCATCAAACGCTGCATCAGTTTGAAGGAAAGTGAAAAGGCATCTGCAAATTAATCACCTAGTCGGCAAGGATAATTTGAAAAATACTTCGAGAACCTTGGAGTCAAACAAAATAAACAAGCACTTAAACTATCAATAATGGTATGTCAGGAAAAGGAATTATAGCGAACTAAAGATCTCTCACTTCATTGAATAAGAGTGCTCAAAAGCTTTAACAATCAAAATGTTAAAACAATCTGTCGTTGTTGAGACAATTCTAGACACTGATAAACTCAATAAAAAGTCTATGTCAAATCAAAATTTCTCATCAAATCTAGAAACTATGTTTGGATTTGGAATTTAAAGGTTGTCGCCGATAAAACTTTACAGAAAAATAAACAATTTAAAAAATTATTTTTATCATTGTAGGAGGTGTGCCAAAATATTGAGTATGGCGGTAACCAAAAATGTATATGAACCGTAGGACTACAAAAACAGTTTTTCAAAAGCGCACTTAACTCAGAAAGTTTTGATTTAGACATGAAACTTTTTTACAATACGAATGATTTAGGTATGGATTACAATTTAATTAGGCATAAATTTGTGCTGTTAATGCAGGAGAAAGAATAAAGTTTATCCTTAGGTCACAACTAATTATTTTTAATACTCCATGATATGTCTTAAATATCATTTAACCAAAATTTTTCCACAACCACTAGGTACATAAGGCGTAAAGTCTCGCAAGAACAAATTTAGGTTACACTTTCACAATCATTGGAAGATAAATTACATCTACAGTTACATAGTCCAACTATTAAAACTTTTTTCGGTATCTGTAAAAGATATCTTTGCGCCATCAACCAGGGTGTTCAATGAACATATTTTCACGCAACTAAGTAACCTTCGTTTATACCATCAACAACTAATCTTGTCACACGTTTGGGTTCCCTATCGCATGTTTCATAGAATTTGAGACCGTTGGCTCATACAGTCATTTGGCAGATTTTCTGCTGGGTTTCAGGGCAACCATTTTTTATTCTTACACGATTTTTCTTGGCTTGAAAGTCTTACAACCACTTCCTCCGTGTACATCAAGATAGAATATGGTTAATAATATCGGAACTTCGTCGATTAGGCCTCAAATTCCCAACATTTCGATGGAATCGAAATGGTATAAGTGACAACAATGGTTTACATCTTCCCTGACCATATCATTATGGCTGTCGCTCTAATTCATATACTTATGGTTGGTTATTCCCACTGCTCTACTCATTCACAGATATCCTGTAGTTTCTTAGAATTGGTGTATTTGCATCATATATATGTTTAGATGATAGATGAAACGACAACTTTTTCGTGATCCTCAGACCTTACCCTAATATTTATTGTGTTGTTTGATCACATGCATAGCGATGATATTCTGAGCCATATAGTACTTAAGCGTGTTTCCGGCCCTCGTTCCTCTTGATTATATAATAATGTAAAAAATGTTCTAAATTATTAGTGGATCCGAATGAAGTGATACTCAGATTTTGGGTCGAAATGGTAGTGATTAGAATGTCACGCAGAATGTTGGAGATGTTTAATACATAAAACGACAACGGTTTGTGAAGAAAAAATTTAAATTACAATAAAAAATTAAGAGTTAAATACAAGCCATGGGAAGGATGATTTATTCGAAGACCCCTTGCGCTTCATTGAATTTTAGGTCCAAACTCTTCCTGAACTTTGAATTAAAATCTTTCACTTCTGTTTTTTTTGGTTGAACATTTCTACTCCTGCTTGGTGGATTCTTATCTTGACTAATGATTGGTTCTGGCAATTTATGATCTTGGTTTTCAAAATAACAAACGATGTCTAAGTAATTATCCACTAAGTTTTTAAGTGGAAGCAAAAAAGAATTGTCATCCAATTTTATCATCTTCAAAAACTCTTTTTCGCGCTCAGCGGCCGAGTATTTTTTCATCAAAAATGGTTTCGTTACTCGAAGTTTATTTTCAAACTCAACAACTACATTTTGGGTAGATTTGCGTAGGTTTTCTTCGTAATTTCTTAATTTTATGTCTTCCCCGCTTATAAGGAAAACACCTGTAGGAGTTGAGAAAAAAATCTGAGAGGCGAATCTTAACTCTTGCTGATTTATAATTTTGTTTCCGATAACACAGGAGTGGATATTTTTATTCATCCCAAGTTCAATTTTCTGCAACAATCTAAAATCCTCAGCTTGATGTACTCCCAAATACTCTGGTCCTGTTCCATCACGACTATAATTGCCAAATATGCAAATATTTGATGAGATGGGATCGACAGCAAAACATTGAGGGACTACAAACTCAGTCCATAAAAATTTGAGATCTTTAGTATCATACAATGACACATATTTATCTAATAAAACAAGAACCTTGTGTTGTTCAGCAGGTATGAATGCCATATCGCGTATATCATACATATGAATTTCATCTATTTTCTGTAGATGTTGTAGGTTATAAAATTCGGCTCGCCTCTTGTAGACAACAACCATGATTTTATCGTTTGATCTCATCATAATTGGTTCTTCGGTTACAGATAATTCGTTCAAAAGTGATGTAGCGAATTTTTCATTGTCAACTTCTTGTATCTGCCAAAACTTGATTTTCAAATCGCCTCCAGATGTAACAATAACTTCCAAATCACCAGATTCCAAATAGGCAAAAATATCATTAATTTTTGAACAGTGCAGTGATTCAAGACAACATTTTAACTTGTACTTGTGGTCAATATCACTGATGAACCAAATCTTGAGACGTGAAAGTTCAAATTTGACAGTTTGCTCAACTGTGTAAAGAAATCTATTATCACGAGATGAAATTATATGGGTAACATTGTATTGCGTTGCCTGAAGCATCTTTTTAAAACCACCTATGAAGTTCTGCTGAACAACTTCCAGAGAATATACTGTTTTTGAAATGGAAGGCGAATAGAAGTTGATGAACCCCACGCTGCCAGGCATTAGAAGCGTTTCGCTCCGATTGTCCCATGCTAAAATTCTATTGTCGGTTTGAAAATCTAATATTCTGGCTTTCAAGTCGAAATTGAATTTATCGGCGATTGATATTTGATTATTAGTGTGGATCATACATATATAAGACTCAGAGCATGTCAAAAACTTTATTTGATCACCCAATCGTGGTAGAAAGCTTTCTTTTTGATTGATAAGATCCCAAGCCACGAGTACAGCTTCAAAACCGGCTGAAAATAGGTGAGATCCCTCATCACTAAAAGTAACATCAGAAACAGGATTGGAGTGCCAATGCAAGTTTTTCATGACCACGTGATCAGAAATGTATCTCAATTCTATCATTCCATTCGTGAACGCCACTGCGTAATGCGACTCAATCGGATGCGTAGCCACACAACATGGTTGAACCTGACAAACAACGACAGATTTTGTTGTCTTATCTCCCAGATGGAACGTTCGTATCTTTTGCATGTCCAGTGTTATTAAACACTTCTCGACGTAGCTATAGGCGCAATTTTTTCGATTAGCGAGTCGAGAATAGCCCACCGTGGTCAAGGAAATATCGTGATTATTCGTTTTACAAATTTTGTATTTATAATTTTTGTAAACTCCACCATGTATTCCACAATTGAAGACCAGCATCTCATCACTTGAAATTGAAATGATGTTGCGATTACTTTCCAGTATTTTCGGTTTTGATCATTTGCTTTTGTTAGATATCATATATCAAGATTTTACCCTGATTCGTGGCAATAATAATGTTCCCTCCTCTCCATAAACGGGGCACATTGCTGTGATTTTCTCTTTTCCGACAGAAAAATCGAAACCTTTGCTTAAAAGTATCAAGGTTATATCCCAGTATGATATTTTCGAAGGAAAACAAAATACATCTAAATATGCTGGCTCACAAATACTTGAGTTAATTTATTATTTTGTCGGTATTCCATTGTCTGGTGACCACCTGCGCGCGCG
>JWZT01002471.1:66772-95061 GCA_000827895.1 Thelohanellus kitauei
TTCTTTTTTATTTTCACAAATTTATTTTAAAAAAAGCCTCTATTGGTCGCAAAACCCGGTAGTGTCGATATAGAAGTGCAATGGCAATGGTTGGAATATAGAATTGCAATACCCTATAATTAGTTTTGATACGTTATTTTAAACAATTAGTTTAAAGATATTGGAATTAACATATCTATGGTCTGATAAATATACCCATAGAAGAGCACTAGTATAGTGTGATATTCAATCTAAGAGGATGCATTTATTATAAATCTGAAACATCCAGGGATTGGTACAGTATGTGTCGCAAGATATGCGTGCTCAAGTTGTTCGAGTTTTCAGTGAATCCAGATTTTTTTCTTTCAGGGGAAAGAGTCAAAATAGAGATCGACGAGGTGAAATTTGGAAGAAAGTATCACCGGGGAAGGTGCGTAAAAGGCGTATGTGTCTTTGGGCCATTCAAAGCAAAACTCCAGAAGTACCCAGCCGTGCTTTATTGATTCCGGTTCCGAATTAAACTCGCGAAAAGTTTTCGATCACACAAAGATGGATCAAACCTGATATACGCCATGTTCGAAAGTCAGGTACCACAGTAATATCTGATGGCTGGGCCAGTTATCTGGTTTTGGATCAAATTGTATACCTCCATTTGATGGTAAATCATAGCCAGACGCTTGTCGATCCAACTATAGGAGCACACACTAATACAATTAAAGGAAATTGGAAGCATGCTAGATCCCATCCATATACCTTTAACGGTAATAAGAAAATGGTTGTACAGAAGCTATCTTTGGAAATATTCCTATCGCCAGAGATTCCACGAAGGTACTTTCAACCAAAGATTTAGCAGATTTTAAGCCATATTAAAGATATATACAATCCGTATATAGAAAATAAATTTATTGAACGGCTCCAGCTAACAAATGAAGACTTAAGACTCCTTCCAGAACTATGGGTAATCATAAATTAATCAGACTGATTAAAGCAAATCCAGAGATCTTTCGGAGTAGTAAAACTAAAAATAAAAACAAATTCATATTTTTTTCGTGTTGTATTGTAAATTGATGAAAGATTTTGGGTTTTCCAGAAAAAAATGACTGTGTTATCTCTTGAAGCATTTTTTAATTCAATATGAGGTATAGTCTCTCTCTAGGCGGTAATTTTTCCATATTTCACTTTATTAATCAGAATAAATCAAAATACAGCAGCATGACTAAAAAAATCCGCACGTGCGTACTGTGACCCGTAAAAGTGTACTCTTGCCAAATATTTTGTGTATCATTAAATTTTTAAAAAAAACTTGTAAGAATTTTTTCGAAGACGGAACGAAACGCCTAAAAAGGGCCTAACTTTCACTCATGAACTTTTATCGTTAAATACGCAGATACTGGATGAAATTCAATTTTCAAAGTCATTTTTTAATTCAAAACTGCTCTGCTTTAGTTTGAGCTATTAAAAACGGTTCACCGTCAATGCTTCACAGTGTCATTGCTTCGCACGACGATTAACCAAGACTGAAATTCTTTCTATATCATTTATTACACAAGAAGACTCCATTCCATATCATAATTCATGTATAATATATGTAGTGAATTGTTATTGTTAATAAGGTCGTTTATTAAAAATTCTTGTGGAAATGATTTTTGGTTTTTCAATGATTATTCTTTAACAAAATAGAGCACACATCAGAGTAGAACCTATTGGAAATGCACTCAATATTGTAAAATACTATGCCCGGCTCGGTGGCATACTATGGATAGTATTGTTATTTGTGAATTATACAATTATAACCAACAAACAGATACTACTTCTATTTTTTCAAGAGAAGTAGTTTTTAACACCCAGAGATAGGTGAAAATAACCATTAAATCTACTTCACAAATAATTGCAGAAACCGTTAGAACCATCTCTTCTCTTGTTTCCTTGCCCTCGCATTCCCAAAAATGTATTAAGCTCACAATTCATAAGAGAAGACAAAATCCAAGTCAAGCTCCTCATAACCCATCTAATATTAACGAATTATTTATACAAGATACATACACTTTACATTTAATAGCGAGCTCCTACAATTTGACAATAGGAAAAAATAGAATGATTATTTTTGAAGCGGACCATAGCATTTGATGTAAGAGAGCAGACCCTGACTGGTACTGTGATGGTACATCCAAAGTATATCCAAATTTATTTCACCAGCTATACGGAGTTAATATCTCAACGATACCAATTACTTACGCCTTAATGTCAACGAGAAATAGACATTCTTACGACGTATTTATTTTTATTCTAAGTGAAACTGAAAATGCTCTATTATCCTGAATTACAATCGACTTCGAAAAAGCAAGAATAGCATCAATTAAAAAAAAATTCAAACTGATATTCGTGGTTGTTTCTTTCATTTTAACCAATCGATATGGAAGAAAATTCAAAGTTTGGACTCTATTCTACACCAGTACAATCCAAATAAAGATTTTAAATTAAATATTAGAATGCTAGTAGAGTTGGCTTTTACTCCACTCGAAAATGTGTTGTTTTGTTACTTTTATCTTCTCTCTACTTTATTCTACATAGAAAATGCTACAAATCTCTTCGAACTTCAAAAATATTTTTGGCATACATGGATAGGAGCGAACAATTGAAATAATGAAGTATCGCCTCAAAAGTATCGAAGAGAAATGTATAATTGTTTTTCTCTGATACAATCAAATTTGCCGCCAATAAATAATCAAATAAAAGGCTTTCACCACGATTTCAACAAGATGGTGAACTCAAGTCTCCCTTCTATATGGACTTTTAAAGATAACATTAGAGAGCAAACTTAACTGAGTGATTTGTAACTAACTCGGGATTTATATGGTATTCAAGTTAGAAAACCACGAAAATACTACATTCAAAAATACAGTAGGTTAAAAAGAATTTTTTTAAGTTTTAACCAAAAAAATATCATCGTATTTAATTAAGATAGCATACAACATCAGTTTTTAATTTTTTATTACGTGTTTTCTTACTATCCAATCGAGAATATACCGATACATTTTTTCAAGTGGATTAATATTAAATTTTGATTTCGATTGACAATATAGATTCTGATATGAAGGCTTTCTAATGGTACAACAATCTTTTTTGTGTAATAAATATAAAAAAAACAAAAGTTAAGTTAAGTACAACTATTTTTATATTTATTAAAAAGATGGATACTAGTTCAATTTGCATCAATATATTTAAAAAATGTGTTTCAGAAGCAAAATGTTCATTTTGTATTATTGTTCATGTTTTATTAATCTTCGTAATAGTTCGTGCGAAGCAATGACGGTCTACGATAAAAAAGAAATGTATCCAATTACCCCATATCCCCTTCAGAATTATTATTAGCAGATTTGAAAATTTAAAAGTTTCGGTTTTTTAAATCCTAGTATACATACACCATTTATTTTATATATCCTGCGTCTATTTGGTTTTCCAATCTATTCTACAGTTAAAATTTTACCAGCAATGCGGAGAATACAAGTTGGTAATCTCAAATCATATCACTTCGTGCGCTGTAATAAAATGGGTTAATATTTCCTTAAGGAACCACTGAAGTTTAACTATTTTTGGATTATTTTTAAATTCTATTACAACGAAATTTATATAGCAAAACCTGATGCTAGAATTTCAAAACAACGACTTTTGAATATGATGCAGTTTTGACTGAATAAAACATTTATTTTAATGAACGCACACAGTGGGCTAAAATGTCAGCTAAAAGCCTACACAGGGAGGAAGATCTTTTTTAGGCAACAACCAACTCTATTTCATTTTGAGGAGAGTTAATAAGAGCAGAATGGTCAAGCTTCCTTAAAGCAATCTAAACCGCAATAAATTTAATTTAGTAAATGATTTTTCATTATTTTTTTTATATCTTTTGGTGTTTGTGTTGTATCTTTTTTTATTATGTTTTTCATGTTTGTTTGTTAATAGTTTTTTGTGTTGGTTTTTTATGATTGCGTATTTTTTTCACTCTCCGATAAGCCTTCTTTCTTACCTCGTTCAGTTACTAAGAAGATAAGTGATTTTAATTTTCCTGGGTAAAAATACAGCATTCAAATCGCCTCTATTGCTAATATTGTTTGACATGTTAAAAAATTTATTCGCTAATTAGAAGAAAAGTAAATGGAGTATCATACCATTTTAATGATATCCTATTCCCTGTGAAAACAATACGCGCGTGCGCTGATTTTGGGCATTTTGTTTAACCTTCGAAACCATCATATGACGCAGACCCACGCATGGGATTGAGTGGGAAAAACGACCAATCCTGTCCTTCCAAAAAAAGGGCAAGAACATCACAATGATTCTCACTGAATTGCACGAATATAAGTGTCGAGGCCGTTGTACCAACAGGAATTGATTCGGCTATTTTTATTGGTGGAAATCATTGGAAGGGAAGGGCAATTTACGGTCATGATGGATAACGTTCGGTTTCATTAAATTTATCATGAGTTATATGTCATCGATACGAGGTAAAATGGATTTCGAGATAGTCCATTTATCAATTCCTGTGAGGAATGTTTTTCGCAGCCGAGGTCGATCGTCTGGAGAGATGGAACATTACAGGGAAGTAAAAACCTAATTACGAGAAATTTGGAAGCTTGTAAACGAGTAATATGAGAAGATCTAGCAAACCGCATCAATTGTTGTGAAAATTTTTTTTCAAAAATCACGTAATGAAGAAGATATCGGCAACGAATGTGAATTGTTGATAATTTGTTGATTTTGATGAAGTATTTTAAAAATGTCCATCAAATGCACCAAATCATATTTGAAATACAAAATCTGGTATAAGAATAGCTGCGAAATGTTCTTCATGCAATCAGTAAATCAAGGTGGCAATCATAGGAAATATTTATTACTGTTTATTCCCGTTATTTATAAATTTAAAAAATTTCTGAAATTTATCCTGAAAAATCTATTTTTAAATGCAAAACATAGTTAGTAACAATTTTTCGATTTTCGTTCATTTGTTAATTTTGGGTGTTCTTTTAGATCGTAGATGTTTAAGATTAAAATTTAAAAGTTCATAACTTTGAGTGCAAAACACGGTAAAGTTCAGCAATTTACCTCGAATATCGAGCTCTTAATTGGATTTTTCCACAATATTGGAATTATGCCGGAACACTTGCAATGTAAGGCATGTTCACGGGAAATGGTAGAATGCCAAAGAATCGATATTTCTGAAAAGTTGTAGTTTTTTTTTTTAGATAAAATACTTCATGTTTCAAGCTAATTTCGTCTGCAAAAAATGTAAAAGCATGAAATATATCAGATCTGGTAACTATTAGGAGCTAATAATAATTGAACTTTTTTGAATAAAACCAAAATGCCCTTGACAATATTTCTGTGTCATCCGAACTTAGACATACATCCAAATTGGAATTCGTCCTTTCTTATCCATATACTCAAGTACATCCTCATAATGAATTAATTTGTTTCAAAAAATTATTTTTAATGAATATTACATTTGCTTTAGGAAAATGTCAACACTGGATTCGAGGTCGGGTGGGCCAGGAAGAATAGTGCCAATTGATGAATCTGTAAAATCAAAGGTCATGCATAACAGATGTATTCAATATATTATTTTAGGCGTTGATTTATTAAAACACCAACGTTGAGTACTGGGACTGTACAGACAGCTTCAAAAGTAACTTTGTAACCCAATATTTAGATTGGAGCTGTTATCTGCATTCCTAATCATAAAACATCTACTATTACCGGCTTGATAGTGAGGTACTGCGTTTAACTTACTTTACAGACGTGTTTCTGCTGGATTTATAATTCACACCGTTGTGTTTTCATCCTAGAAAGGTTATCCTAATATTTAACAGTATGTTTAGAAACATCACATATTGACCCTCCATACGCTCACCTGTGAACAATAAATTATTTTCAAAAATATGTATTTAATATTAAATTTATAAACATTAAACGAGCGCATACTAACAACGCCTCAGTTTACTTGGCAGCTTTTAAAAAATGGTTTAAACGACGAGAACCCTACTTCAGTTATAAATAGATAAACAGTTTCAAAAATTTATGATGAAAAAATGTGGAAGAAGCGTTTTACACATCACCAGATGAAGTGTTGGAATGTATAATTAATCAAAATGTTGAGTTCACCTCTGTTAATTCAATTTATTTGAATTGCTGATTGTAAATTAATTATGTGTTATATTTGGTATATTCTATGAAATTTCGCATGATAAAAATTGTTTTCATACATGGTAAAATTATCAAAATAATGCTAAATATAAAGTTTGAGAATTGTATTTAATTATATTTAAAAATGAATAGACGTATTACAACAAATATTATATGGACTGAATATTAAATCGTATTTCTACAAAAAAAATGAAGTAGTGTTCATCACAAAGGCTTTATGATCATAAGAAATGAAAAAAACTATGGCAACCTGAGACAGCGCGCGTATGCGCATAAAATTTGCATAAACTAGAGTCCAGCCATGTTTTCAACAAATAAATGGATGGAATTCATTAAAACTTATAATTGATGATTCATAGCAAACATACTGAATCATACATTCTCCTAGAGTATCTGGGAACAACAAACGACTTTTTTTGCTTATCTAATTCGATTTTGTTGAAATAAATTTAAGTTTAAAAATGACAAGTAATGTATTGGCGGATATCAGTCGAAATTGATCACAAGACATTTTGTATCAAAGCTGGAGTTATGTTGTGTGATGGAAGCAGACGCATAGTAAAAATAATATGGACGCATTTCTATTGCAGTAGTTCACATATTTTTTGGGAAAAAGAACATAATTTCCAGTAAATTTACACCTAGGTATTCAAGCTACGTTGAATATAGTTAATTCGATGAAATAAAGATATAAAACTGTCGTTGTTTTACAAGTTTGGGGTTAGTTTTTAGCTGGAAGAGTTAGCTTTAACTTTATGCAAAATTATCCAAAAATGTTAAAGTAATCATCACCAGCCTCAGAACAATATAAAAATTGTTCGTGTTCCCAGCAGATAATGATGGAATCACACTAGCCATGCTTTCTAATGCCTGTATTGAATTACAAGCAATTTAGAGAGACTTCAATAAAGTATTATTACGCTGAATGTAACACTTCAATTCAGGTGAACATTTAACATCATTTGTTCTTGGTTGACAGTGATCACCCAAGGCTCTTCACTTAATGAAAGAGATTTTAATCAGATGAAATAAGTCACATTCTCCTTGAGGTTCACAAGTGGCAATACAATGCTAACATCAGCTGTTGGCCGCGGTCTGTGGACCCCAGTTCTAAAGGTACATTTGATTCATTTACCGTTTATCAAGCGAATGCCAACACTGTAAAGCATCCCTAATGGGCCGAGAATTTTCAGGTGGATAATTTTTAGCTCGTAAGAGTTTATCACAACCCTAAATTCCGATGGTCACAGTGGTGCATTTTCAGCTTTGGGCCCTGAAGAGGATAATAGCATGTGGACTCCGTCGCAATAGCGGTAGACGAAAAACAGTTCAAAAATAAAAGGGTGAAGGTTTTAAGAAATTTCCTGGCAGAATTTAAAGAAAGAACGAACATTTGATTCATATGAATTTTTTTCAAAACTACAAAAAAGAGTTTGAAGGGTTTTTAAAAATATTGGCTGTAATAGAATTTCTCGAATGTTACATTTGATTTATTCGGGCCTGTATAAGTATTTATACATCAACAGATTAATTTCGAGATATTCCTTTGAGTTGATGCTTTTACTTCATTGTTTTTTTAAAGTGAAACCGAATTTAAAAAGAAAAATTTAATAGTGAATAACTTCATGCACTGGTCAGTTCTCTTGAAGTTTACTGTACCCAATACAATATCTCTCTGATATTTTCTCAGCTTAATTGATTTTAAAGAAGTATAAATTATTCGTATATTCATCTTACAGGGTTTTAGATCAAATTGGGTTTTCTGTAGGTGAATTTGGTTTTTCTGCAGTTCAATTTGGGTTTTCCTCAGTTAAATATAGTGGACGAACAATTCAATAAAAAATTAAATCGAATAATGAAAAGAACTAAGGAATATTTTTTGAATTTTCAATAAGTTGTTTATAGACCGTCTCACATAAATTTCATGGTGGTAGTAATAACTATCGCATTTTTCTCTCGTTATCGTCACTAGACCTTGATTCATGCATTAGAATGGCTCGGTTTCATTTTCGGGCGTACTGCTTTTTGCGTAACGTTTGCATCTTGAAAAATGCTCTCGGATGAGGTTTATAAGTGTGAATAGGGCGGTAAATAGCAAATATCGAGACCCTCCCTGTGAAAACAATCCATGATTGTTTAACATTTGTGAAATCTAACATTTTTCAACGATGGCAACGCACCTTGCATTTGTTGGAGTGTTTATTTGAATGTGTCGAAAACAGTTTCCAATTTACATTAAAAAACTTTCTCCTAAACACGGTAAGCTGTTGATTTCTTTGTAAACTACGCCGTATCTTTCATCGGAAACAAAAGATAGATTATTAAATTTATGTTTGGTACTCTAAGAACTGGTGTAGTGCCTATTGACAATCGACCATTTTTTAGATTGCTTTATATCATGAAAGACGACTGCGATGGTTAGAATAACCATGTGAAAATTTATATGAGGAAATGCACAAATTATAGAAAATTAAACCAGAGGTCTTATTTTGGTTCATTATTCGATTTAATTTTTTATTAAATTTTTCGTCCACTAGATTGAACTGAGGAAAACCCAAATTGAACTGCAGAAAAACCAAATTGACCTAAAAACCCTGTAAATTCAATCAAGTACATTGTTCAATCTTCTGTTAATGTCCAGATTACAAGCTACTCCTAGTACACGCTTCGTTGATCGTTTGTTTTAAATACAGTTATTTCATACAAAAAGAGTTGAAGCAAATTAATTATCTTTCTCGGAGTTAGTAGCTGTGAATAATTTGGTTAACTTTGACACGTCTTAAAAAGAATTTCTTAAATATATATCCTTATCGAAACGAACTAGATCGCTAAAAGGAGATTTTGTTTGATAAAATTTTGTAAACTCGAAAATAACTGTCCAGTTTTTATGTCAAACATGTAAATAAAATAAATGTGAATAAAATTCATGCAACAATTTGCGAATTCTTTCCACTATTTGATGTTCAAATTGGTAAATGAAGTCAGTATTTCTATACAAATACACAGGAACTGGTACTTAACTCGCCGAACATATTTTCGGATACGGCATCGATTAGATCAAAACAAGCTCATCATCAATATTACAAAAATATAAATGAACGCCCTAATTTTGAAAAAATATTTCACGTTTAGGATTCGTCATCATTCGTGGGTCAGAAGGTAGCAAGATGCATTTAATATATTCCAGATGAAATGGATGTTTATATTCTTCTCGAATTAATTTAAATGCAATTCAGAGTATCAGCAAGTCTCACATTCTCTGACGGGAAATCATGAGATTCTAAATTTTGTCTTCAAGTTGACCGTTTTTTAGGAATCTGATTTTTGTAAAGTTTGAAAAACAAGCATTAATGATTTTTTGGTAACTGTAAATTCTATCTGAACATCAAGGTTGATTGTAACTTTGACGAAAAAGGTTATTAAATATTCGAGAAAAAGCATGTGAACATAAGGAGTTCTTATTCATTTTCCCGCATAACGCCTTCTGATACTGGTGTCCTATTCGTTTTAAACCCTAATTATAGATTTTTTGGTATGCAGTAGACGATTTACATCATCAACCATGCTCATTATTACAATTTTTGAATCAAGGTTACTGAGGTGGACAGTCAACAGTAATTTAATTGTTCGGAATACCTGGATCGCTAAGTCGAAATAGTCATAAAATTTTACCATCGCCCAAACGCTTTTGAGGTAACACGCCATGCAAGACCAAATAAATAATGAGAAAATTTTTAGATAATGATACATAGGAAGTTTCATTAACTGCCAACGGGTAAATGGCCTTTTTGGTGGAGTTCTATTATTAAAAGAATATCCGAATTTGGACAGCATCACGCTTGGTGGTCTGTGTATAGTGTCGATGCAAATAAACTGGTGCATATTCAAATATTTTCTGAAACAATGCCAAAAATAATAACATTAAAAACACAAATGAAAAAGTGGATATCTTCTAAAAATCGAATTAAAACAGAAAAGTCTTAAAATTTTCACTTATATGATATTCTTCAAGCGATCGAAAAGTGCCGATGCGAATACACCATGATGATATCGAGTGTTCCATACGTAAGGATCGAAGCAACAGATATAATAAACCAAAGCGGTTCAAAATGCTTGAATCGTTCACAAAATTCTATCAATGGGACTTGAATTATGAAAAGGGTTAGCCAGAATGGTTCTACGAAATGAAATGCCAACATGATATAATACTAATATCAAACATATTATCACCGAGTGAAGAAAGCCTGAGACGGAGAATAACAACAGTTTAACGAAGAGTAAATTGTATCCTTGGTTTTTGAGTGGAATATAAAAATGCCTATTAAATTTTTGGAGTACCTTTTGAGATATATATGAATCGGAATATCCCATTTTTGCCAAAACTCAGAAAAAGATCTAAGATAATGTTGGCTATACAATGAAATATCGTATAAAACAGAAGAAACCACCCGATAGTCGAATGGACCTGAATTACTTTATCTTATACGCTTAGATTTAGAAAGTTGTAAAAGAATAATATATATTTTCCATCCTGTTTTAAAAAAGTCAAACTGTCAAATTTTGGAGACAATTTTCAATTAACGGATTGCGGATCTGTTACATGGAAATATACTTGTATCATCAAAAATATCCCATATTGAAAAGATGAAGATCTATGTATCAAAATAAATACGAATGTAACAAATTTTGACAATAGAAAAGCTTTACGAATCCTTTCCAGCTTCGGAAAGTGAGTTTCATAGCAGAGTGATGGAGTTGACATAAAATAATACATATCTGATCGAGACCTAAAAACTACCTTGACGGGTCAAATTAGATGGATACCCATTACATTCGTTTTTCTCTTCGCAGGTTTTGGATCTATTAAAAACCGACGTACCTATAATTTCTGTGTTGCTTATTTATGAACACATAAGAATACAATTTCGCCATCATAAATAAATACATTCCTGTAGGGTTGAACAAAAAATCTCGTCAATCAAAATGATACTGTTGTTGATATTAGGTAGGTAGAAACTATGATAAATAGATACGAATGTCAAGGTTCCAAAAATTATTATGTTTTCCAGGTAAAAAATCAGAAAGTTTTTTCTGCAACTCTTAAATAATCAAATGTTTAACATTCAGAATTTCTAATGCCAGCACAATCTCGCACACACCAAAAAGGACTGTTTTACTTAGTATTTACTGCCGATATAGACTACGTATGCCATTAACTGAGTGAGAGTTGGGATAAAGAATCGAGCAACTCTCAATGGGTTGAATAGAAGTCCATTTCTGGTAACGTAAACACATACTCAGAAAGTGACGATCGCAGGTCTTTTAACACAAATATAACCAAATATTAGAATCGATTTACCATGAAAAAAACCAGAATGTACAAAATACCTCTATTGGGGCCAAAGAAAGACTGACTATCAAGTAATGACATCCGAAACCGGTGATACCTTTTTCTAATGATTATATTACCTTTTAGTGTGTGGTTCTTTTGAATCTAAGCCTTCGTGTTTGTAAAGGCTCTCATTAGCAACTTTAACTCTCGTTCTTATCATCGGATCTGAGTAATTGAATAAAACTCAAATTAAACGGCAAATAATCGGCTCTCCGTTTGTGAAATTTGGGTTAATATTCAAGAAACGCGTGTCTTTAACTCTTATAGAGAATATTTAAACGCGATGTAAAATAATTTACAGTCATTCATTTCGAATGTAGAAATTCCCTCATGCATATTTTCTAATCCGAACATTAAACATAATATTGTTAATACAGATCTGAATGTATATGCACGAAAACCCGGCAAACATCAATCAACTTAAAATGATGGCCGTATGCGTCTAAATTAAAAACCGTTGAGTAAAACTAGGAAATTCGTAGTTTATCGAATTTTCTATTAAATAAATATATTACTACTCCGTATTTTTCAAATTTCTCTTATGGTTAGGCTATGAAGAAAATATATCAAAATTATATTGATGGTGATTTAATCAAACTCAAGAACAATATAAAATGGTATTGATATTGACGTATTGCTGGAATGCACAATTTTTTTGAGAATCTATAAATGACAAAACGTGTGAGATTAGAGCGGTGATTTTAGACATTTTTTTTCTCACTGCACACAATATTATCTTATATTTTCGCAGTTAAATTTTCCTAATTCACTGATTGTTTTTTAATTTTGTATCATTTTTCTGTCAATTTTTGACAACCTTATAATTTTAAGTGTTAATTAATTAATTTTTTTTTAATTTTACACTCCTATACATAATCGATGTACAATTAAATTTTGTACCTAAAAACTTCATTTTTGTATGTTGAAAAGAAGTTTACAGCACAAAAGCGGTTACCTTGCTTTTCAAATATATGCCTCATTGTTAATTTGTAGTAATTTTTTCTTTACTAGCCGCACCATTTTTTGAATCTTTTAATTCTTGTCAATATCCTAAATGTCAAGAATTGGAACATAATTGGCTTCAAAATCAAAGTTATCCAGAATGCAAAAATATCCAGTAACAGAGAGACTGATAACAAGTCTGATGTTGATGAATCTATGGTTTGGCGATGGTAAAGAGCTCAAAAACTTGTTGTCCTTACCATCTTCAACCAAGACATCACTTAAAAAGCAGAAACTTCTAGCTTGGCTCGTACTTGTAAAAAAGCTTGCGGACTAGATTAATGAAAAGCAAAATAATGGCTTACAAGTAAGTGGCTCTAAAATACTACAACAGGCTCGTCTCGTTGTTAAAGCTGAGGATATGCAATATATTGTTTCTCAAAACGAAAATATAATTTTATAAAGAGGAATAACTATGTTAATCGTGTGATTACATCTGTCGGATAACATCTTCCTATTGATTGAGCAGAAAAAAATGTATTTTTCTAACATATATTGAAACTAACATCAATTTTTTTCTAAATCATATCGGTAACATGGACGAAGTACCTATCAGTTTAGACTTACCATCAATGTTCAAAGTTTTAAAGAAAGGAAGTGAAGATGTTAAAATTTTAACCAAAGGGCAGTAACCACAGAGTAGTACTTGCAATCCTCGCAAATGGTCACATACTTTTACAGTATAAAGTAAACCCTGTCAAACTATCAGAAATTGGAGGACAAGATTTCGGAAAATCCGAAAAATACACACGGTTATAAAAAATGGTGGTTAAATGCAGTTAAAACCATTAATTTAGGAAAAAAAATAACACGTCAATTTAGAATTACCTTCCCTTTGCCCAATAATAAACTTTTCATATATTTATATCAATGTATATGTTCAGTTTTTGGCCCTTTGATTTGAAAAATGAACTATTCAATTTTTTAAATTGTCTAAAATCTTATCCATCGGCAGTGAATCTTCGATTCTATACCTAGAGACAACAGTAGCAATCGACAAATTATCTTCTATTGGTTGAGTCATGTTGATGTTTATTTTTTGATTTTTTGACCGAGAAAGAGCAGTCAACATTTTTCGGCGTTGGATGCATGTCAAGTGAAATGAAAACGAAAATTAAGAAATATTATTTCGAGTCAAAATTCAAAAATTGTTTTTAGATGAAAATTAGACAGGTTTTAATGTATTACTCTTTGAAACGTCTGGTCAAATTATCTAAAAAGTGTATCAATCAACACTGAATTTAAAACAAATCGTTTTACATCACCAAACAAAGTAAAGGGTGTTAGCAGATCAAAGTTTGCAAATCGATATTTTTCATTGATAATCGAGGAAAATCGTGGCGATTTCAGGATCTTATTTATACAAGGCCAACACCATCTGGTTTTTATAAACTAACATCCCTTGATTCTTATTTCATTGGGTCGCGACAACTTCCCTTAATGTGAAAACATTAATAACCACTTTGATTTTTAGTATGTTTGATGTGCTATCCAACAGTAATTTTGCGCGATAGATCTTTAAATTTGGGCAAATATATTTCAAAAAAATACATAAAAACACTTACTTTAACACTCGTATATTTACAAATCTCTAGCTCAGGAAAAATAGTTTAAAAAGTTGTAGCTACAAAATCACATTAAATTTACGTGAAAAATACACCAACAATAAAAGCTGTTACTTTTAAATTTCAGCAAGAGACGAAGTTTCCTATGTCCAAAAAAGTAATACAAAGTGAAATTATCAGGGTTTGAAGAATATAGGACGGTTTGGACTAAAAAGTTCGACGGGTTTTGAAAAAAAATGTTTTTTAAGATTCAATAATTGTAACCAAATTTTGTAGAAACGCTTTAAAAAGTTAGGCATTCACTCATCCACACTGCATCGCCTCACTGTTAAAGTGGAACTTCACATTGATGCTAATATCATCGAAATATTTTGACTTTTGGATGGTGCAAATACAGGGGTTGTAGTTTGTCTCATATTTCTATAGAGCCTGAACAGAGAATACAAAGGTAGAAACTAATTGATAATTTGTTGTAATGACTAGCCTGGTTTTTAACGATTTTTAGTGTATATCTATTTTGAGGCTTAAATTGTTTTTTATCAATAAGCTTCACTTGTTTTTTCCAAACCGACACTATTTAGTTCAAACCCTCTTATGTTTTTCAAAACCCGGTAGTTTATAAAAATCAAAGATGTGTTGGTCCGTGTCAAATTTTAGCCAGATTTCAGAGATCTTACCTCTGGGCGTACCTTGATATATCTGTAAAATAGGTACAGACAATGAAAATTAAAAATACATCGACCAATTCCTAATAACAATCACGTGACACAACGCGGTCCCTTGTGTAACAAAGCCAGGATGTAAAATGTTGTCACAATCATTACATTCGATTGGATTTGAGTTCTATTTCATCAATAAAACCAATGAATTAACAGGATATTCGCACACTTCCTAATATAATTAGTTCATAACAATCTTCGTTGATGGTTTTTCAAAGTGCTCTCTTCGCACGATATTTCAACCATTAGTGTATCAGACAAACATGGGAAGGGCTTGAGAGCTTTCTCTTCGAATAGAACAGTCATTTAAAGGACTGGGAGAAGGCAACGGGGAATAAAGTAACGCATAGGAGCCGATTGCCAGTATGGTACAACAGCCATGCATCAGAGGATTCCGTGTTTGATCATAATCATAGGGTTTTATGCGGATCGTTCTCGAGACTCTGCAGATGGTATTCCTAAAGCGCATGCCACGGTGGCCTCGAATCCATGGATGAAAGGCGGGATATCGTTAGTTACTTTTCCCCATCAAAATTTTGATGATTAAAGAATCTCCACATATGTTCATGTCAAGAGTATTTCAACAACAATTCCTTGGGACCGATGTACTCAAAAGTCAATATATTTAGCGACGGGCTGTGTGGGTAGCTGATTAAGTAATTTTATCGATTAAAGTTCACAACTTTATACGATAAAAAAATGACCAAAAGCAAAAAAATAAAGTTAAGGCTTCTAGTAAAAACAGTAAGTGAATTGTGGGTCACTATAGTAGCTTACATATGGGTATGGGAAGTATTCCATCTCAGCACTCGATTCAAGTTCGACTGCAAATATATCTTCGTATGATTCAGTTTCCACTAACAGTTGGTTACAAGGATCTTTGTCACCGATATTCTGGATCGGTAGCTGAGAGTTTTTATCGTTCACTGTTATCTGGAAATCAGGCAATTATTCACCACCTCATCATCAATGAATTCCGGTTCTGTTTTATGAGATATTGTGGGTAAACGCCCTCCGTGACCAATATTTTCTCTAACGGGAATATCGACTGGATAATTTGCGGATATGACAGGAACAATGGAACGTTGATTGTATTGAGTTCGAGATTTGACGATTTCGTAGTTGATTCGGTTCTCAAAAGGTATATTGGTTCTATCATTCAGGGACATATTTTGATTCTGACTATTATTCAATGACCTGTTCTGGTTTTTGGAGAACCGATCTTTAAGTTTTGCTTCGTTAATTTTAAATGACATCCCCATGAAATGTAATCGTTTCTTTGATTAAACGTCAGAATACAAGGCGAATCAATTTATCAGCTACATCCTGGTCGATGAATGTTAAGAATGCATAGCTATAATCATGATAGGATAACTTCTTCTTGTCCGGGTTTTCGTTGTTAATAAGTCTAATGGCGCTGATTTCACCAAAAGCTGAGAAAAATTCCATCAACTCTTGTTCTCTGACCTGTTATTAGTAATAGTGTTACATCTTTTGGCACTCCGCCTACAAATACTTGGTTCGGAGATCTCTAAAATTAGCCAAGTTGTACCATAGTTTAAAATCTAAAACAGTATTCAATTCAGATGAATTAAACTCATCTTTCTATTCAATATTCTATGAGCATTACGTTTCTCCTTTCTACTGTATGAATTTGAAAAAAACGTTAATTAGAGAATTTTTCCTTGTTGTTTTGCAGCAGAGGTTGTCAAAATTTTTGCTTTTAATATTCTGGGTTTATATTGAGTTAGGATACAAATTATAAAAGAAAGCCATCAATTAATACGAATAGTTTCTGGCTTACCAAGAGTAACCATTGTATGTTTTTAGGTGCTGTAAGTGAGAAACAGATAAGAAACGCCAGGTGATTGTTTTCTTTGGTTGAAACCACAAAACCCTCTTTAAGTTTGATTTAAGAAAATTTTTTCTGCGTGTGCCCAAGTTTAAACAGCAGTCCGTCAGTAAGTACCGTTGTGACGCCGCAGAAGGGCAGTCAAAATTATAGAAGAAGGGTTTTCTGCTGGCCTTCACATCACTAATAGTCGATACCGACTCTAACCCACCATTTTATCATATTTTTGATCAACTTCACCTCAAATTAAAAATTTAGTTTTTGTATCTTTCAAAACATTTTTTGTGATTGCAAAGAAAAATATAACTTGTTTGTTGGTGGGATGATGCATAAAGCCATAGATGATCTGAGTATAACAAAAGAAGTAAAATTGGTAATAATTTTCTAGTAAATACATGTTGTCAGACTTACGAGAGCAGAAAAATCGTAATTGAATTTATTGGTCATCTTTTTGGTTGAGGATCTTTAAAACAAGAAATCCTCAAAGATGTTACAGCGAATAAACTACGAAAGATATGCGTCAAAACATCGAAGCATGTTATATGATAAATCTTCGTGATGTTTCGACTCTACTGATCTGAGATCCATGAAAAGATAATCGTAACTCTTAGTCGTATAATCTCGTCTTTTCGATCGTGAGACTTGATAAAGAGGTTAATTCGAAAGGAAAAAACATGGCCGCTTGTTCATTAATTGAAGGGTGGTGCCTAAAAATGTTGGATGACAGCTTTGTTATTGAAAAAAGTTCACGAAAAGATGAATGAATCAGAGAAATACTCAAAAATATTTACTTCCTCTCACTTCTTTATTCAATACTTTAAAAGAAACTCGAGGAAAAACGTACCTTTTTAACTTTAGGGCTCCATTTTTTTGATGACAATTTTGTCCGTTTTTCAAGGTTGAGTGTTAAGCATCTGAATTGATATAGCGCTTAGTAGAATCTGCCTTCCCAAGAATTCGCTTTTTACATATTTAAAAATCTAAATGTTTAATCATGCTCACAATATTTGATCACAACTATAACGACCTTTAAAACATGCAATGAAAAGACAAGAGAGATTTGGATTGATTGTAATATTTGAGACCTATTGGAAGCTACCCAACGGTCTCGGCCACCTGGTCAATATATTTGGATATGAAGATTTTCGTTCCATAATGATATTAGGTTTACAGGTAACAGACCAGACTGTAATATCCAAAACAGTTTTAATCATTATAAAATTCTGAATACATGAATGAACGTATTGACAACTGGACAGCGATCACTGGAATCGCATTAATATAATTGTATAACTAGAAAAAATCGAAAAATACATATTTGCCATAGAGAATTAGATGACTAGAAACCTTTATCTAAAAAGTTAACCTAACATTTTCAAAATTATTTACCAAGTTGTAAAACCAATACCCTAAATATTTTTTAATGTAAAACATGGGCGTATCTGTTTTTATTTATTGGTATCCTGTCAGAATGTGGACGCCAGCATAACTTAACCTTCAAAACATCCATATGGAGTTGCCCGAGCCCATTTTTTGTCAAGTTTGATAGAGTTGTGTTTACATCATCCCGTTTGAAAGAAATCTATGAATCTGCACCATTGAACGCTATATATAAGAAGTTTTGGTTCGTTGACTGTTAAAATTGTACCGCTTGTCCAGCCCCATAACCCCAAGAGCATGAGCTGCAAAGATTTCTACAGTTAACATATGGTGTATCAATATTTTTGTTTCAAGAATCAGCAGCTTGCATTTTTTGAGAATAGAACATCGACTGAGCTCTGCTGACAATGACCGAGGCTTTGAACAACTTCGAAATTCGGAGAGCTCCGTCAGGATCTTTTTGTTTCGTAAGACATAAATAAATATTTTTATGAGTTTTGCAGGTGGTCAATGTTTGGTTTTTGTTGCAACCCTCCAGAATCTGAAGATGAATATTTCGAGTAATTTTCGTATGAAAATGCTTAGAACGCCAAAATTAAGAAATTATGATGGGGAAATCATCGATTTGACTCAATTCAAGATCCCCCCATTCTCGATAAAATACACTCTATCTCAAGAAATTAGCGAAGATTCCACCAAAAAATACACACCAATTTTTTACGATAAAATTTTGTTCGAGGAATGCGAAGAAAGAGAGAAATGGTGCAAGGATGCTAGTATCAATAGAACATTAATGTCCAAACAGAAGCTGAATCACTCCGACTTAAGGTTCATGGACAAAGTCAACCTCCCGGATATTTACGACACCAAAAATCACGACTTTTTCAAACAAGAGCACAAAAAGCAAACAACTCCTACCTTAGTAACCCCAAAAAATAAGAGTCCAGGCGAAACAACACCAGGTGAATCTTTTAAATATCTAGCACCGCAAATAACCACAAATAAAACTGCAGAAAAGAAACCTATTAATTCCAACCAAAACAAGAATCCTCACCTGCCACTGGATGTGAAAAGAAGCATCCCACTTTCTCATAGAACTACCCCGTTTCACAACGGACCAGCTTTATCAAGACCACATAACTCGGCCTTAACTGCTTCTTATACATAGTTTTTGTTTTGAAAATAACCACGAAGGGCGCTTGGAATCGATCGTACTTCAAACAGATTGGCCCAGAATCTCAGATAACCTTTTTTCAGTGTCGACATTCTAGGAAATTGGAACCTGTTACATTAGCAACAAAACGTACCTCTAACAGCCAATTCATACATCTGTTCTTTGGCAATTTTTCATGTTTAGTTTCTCTCGGGATTTTCTGAAATAGAGGCCGTTTTAAACTTCCAAACCACGTACCGATTTGGCAATTTTCCAGCAATATATTCCATATGTTGACGGTTACTGGTTTTTGAAGTTAATCCGCTAATTTCTAATTTTTGGTTCTATCAACAACCTTCGGAGTCGAATCCTAGAAATTAAATCAGATCGGTAATTCAAAAACTGCTCGTTAGGCTGTTCAAGGTACTTTCATTCAGGTTTCCATATATTTTAACAACCCTAGACCATAGGGTAGGCTACTCCTGGGGCGATGATCTTTAGTGTTCACCCAAACGCTCGAAAAGTTTTAGATTTTGCATTAATCAGACAAAATCACTCCTGATATCTGATTTAGTTTTAAGATCAAAATTGTGAAATCCAGGAATATACATTTGGTTGATGTAAACAGAGATTCTGAATCCGTGTATTGAAATAATATTCACGAGCGTTTGATTGAAATTTTGTACCTTGGTGAAGACACTTATTACATGAAATACCTCTATTATGCTGTTAGCTCTCAATAATGACAGCAACAACTTATGAATACCCTTAAATGGTCGACCGTCATGGGGGTCAGAGTCTAAATAATCGTCTTTCACGTCCCAGATTATTCAGTGATCGTGATTCTTCAAAAATAATTGACCCTGAGTCATCTGGGCTTGAAATAGACCCATATATCCTGTTAGGCTGCTAATAAGCAGCTAGATGATTTCAGAATCACAAAAACGGTGGCCGTGAAAACAGGCATTTTTTTGAATATCAACAAAACCTTGTGTATTGGGAGTGAAATGCGAACAGTTAAACGAGTAAAAAAGGACGGTCTTCCAGAAACGAGATAGAGTCGGTTCAAATACACTAATCTCGCATTTGGGTTAATTCTGTATTAATTTACTAGCTTCGGGTATGGAGAACACCTGAAATAAATTTGAATGATTTATGGCCAAACATGTACACATAGATAGGGCTTCTTGAAGACATCGTTTGCCGACACGTCAACGCCAAGTTTATTCATAAAATGGCCCGAAAAATGATGGAAACAAAAAATAGAAAATTGTTCCTTTGGAGAATTTAAAAAGGTAATTTTCAGTTCATTTACTGGTTGTATTTCTAAGTGTTCAAATATTCGCGATTTATATTTATTGTTATATTCTGGGGACAAGTTTATTGTGAAAAGGAATAAGACAATGAATTTAATGGATTAGGATCTCGAAAAGATAATGGTTTCATTTCAAAGATATTAAATGATGCTTGTTTCATGCTTTAATAAACACGGAGATTTTTGGGTTATAGAATTAAATATCAAAAATTTAACATAAATTAAACATTTTCAAATTAAAATATATACAAGCCACCCATGTGTTTTCATGAGCATTCAATAAGCGTCTTCATCAGTTGAACAAGTTTTGTGTTTTTGTGTGGGAAACGAGGCGTGCACATTATTTCCCTTGCACCACGATAATTTTCAAGCTCAAAAATCTTGAATTACTGTCAAACATACTCTAGATTCTATGTTTTTCATATTTTCTTTCAAATGTAAGTCACCGACATCTATCTTTTGTTTTGATGCATCGGAAATGAGTTTGAGACAATCAGGAATCTCGAGCCCAGGAACGCTTTTTATAGATCTTTGTCAAAAATCAGAATTACTCCTTTTTACAATAAATGCTATTTATTAATTGAGTTGTTTCTCGAATTGATTTTAAAGATTCATTAAAATCTTTCTCGATTATTTTAACGCTTTCGTTACGTTCGTGTAAGTTCAAACTAGAATCTTTAAAAAAAAGAGGTCTAATTTAAAACGCTCATACTTTGTAGGTTCAAAATCTTTGAAAAATTGTACAAAATCAGGACTTGATGCCAAAAGAATTCTCTTGGGACAAAAATTTTCGTTTATATGCCCAAGTAGTGTTGGTATGGCAATATGAACTACCTCAGCTACTTTCGATTCATGGTGAATTTCTTCAAAATGTAACAATTTAGGTTCCACTGTAAAAATTTCCACTTCAACAGCTTCCTCAACAATTTCGGTTTCTGGTAAAAATGTTAAATACTGCGTTTCTTTGATTTTTTTAGATTTTCAATAGAATCAATAACAAGATTTTTTAATGGTTGAAATCTACCCCTTAAAAAACTGTTTCTGTGTTTCTTTCTTGGGACAGGCTTTGGTGGCTGCTTACTCTGGTATCAGAATCCAATTACTCGCTTACTGAATTTACGTAAAAAATATCCGCCGGCATTCTAGATATATTCCAATAATACCTCTTCTTCCATTGGTGATTTAAGAATAATTGCCGCATGCGTTTAAACTACCGCGAATTATTTTTCTCAAAGCACAGATATAATCGGTTTCCGAATGTTAACGAATGGTACATTAACAGAGAATTATTGTTGATTGATATTTCACAAAATCGTGACATTGGTCATATCACCTTCATTGAAGTAGAAATTCGTTCAGTGGCTCCAACAGGACAGTCCCGGGGGTTCAATCTCTGCGGTTTGGGTTCATGGATCGTTAAAATAGAAATGAATTGATCCCTAGAATGGTCCAGAAAATTACAATATCGAAAATAAGACTGACTTCCAATATTCCATGGACTTTGTGATCCATGTAACATAATATTACGCGAAAATAGAAACCACCTCGTATTTGTTTGTATACTTTTAATTCATGCATACTAGTTTCGTCTATGTACATGAAAAGGTTATATCAAAGTGGTTTAAAGGGCAAAATAAAGGTTTTGAGGATAAATCGGAGCTGTGTAAAAATTTTCTCTCAAATTCAACATAAACGCATATTTATTCTATCCCTAAAGACAAACTATGGAGTAAATTTTGACGAGTGATCGCTTCTATCCTGATGGAAAGTTCTTTATTTTGTGTAAATACGTAAATTTAATGCATAAATAATTAAAAGTTTTGAATTTGTAGGTTTTCTATTTGAATTTGGTGTATAAAATCCGTTTGATTTCTATAAAACCAAAATTGGTAACGTTCATAGTCATGAGAATGCTTAAGTGTTATAATTTCAAATCATAAATGAATAAATCGGCAATAGATATGATATTTCAATACAAATAATATGTTCCGATATGATTAGAGACTGGAAACATGAATATTTATAATTTCCCCTAATGCAAGATTTTTGAGTAATGCCTCCGATAAAGTGTTCCAATCCATTTAAACATTAGTATCTTTTATTTTCAAACACTTTGCTTTTTCTCGGAATAACGGAACATTTTCGTATATCTCTTTATTAGTTCAGGAGAAAGCGCTCAGTAGATAATTCCTGTGGTCTTTCATTTTCTAATCCTTGCTATTATTACAATTTTGTTGAAATTCCAAACTTATGTTTTGGCAAACGATGGGTGTTGATATGCTTTAGTAGTTTTTTCAATAATATTTCGATCAATATGAATCCTCAAGAACCTTTTCTGTTTGTTTCAAACGATTTGAACTTTAAAGCAACTAATCGAGTGATTGTGTGCCTTTGAGAGTGCGATAATCCAATGACTTAATAATTTGATCCTGTTATAGAGATCATTCGATCAGCATCTGTTCCTTTTTTTCGAATTCGAAATTTGAGAAATCCAAAAATTAATCAGTTCGGCCATGTTTATTCATTCCGAGATCGACTTAATAATCGGCCAATATTTCTCTTTATCGGCATCGCCAAAAGATTCCGTTTGAACAATTTATCATGGATCACAAATATAAATTATATATACAAGCACACATTCTTGTGTGATATCCTTAAAAACAATAAATGTTAACTTTATATGACAAAAATAAATAATAAGTTCATTAATATTAGTTTAGTTTTGATTCAACGACACGGATTTTCAAGGACAGCTTGGGGCAAAATTATTCCGAAGTTACGATGAATTCTTTTTGTTGAATAGATTGTTTGTCTGTTTATCGCCAAATATTATTGTTTTTAAAATCACGTAATACCACCCTCTTTACAATAATACTCACATTCTGTTCATTAATCTCTCATTTTTCATCTTATGCCTGTTTCGTACGGCTTCACATAATAGAACCATAAATACCAACACAATTTAATAAAAATTGCTGTTCACAACAAAAAAGCCGTGTTTAATTAATGTTGACAGTTTAGTTTAAACTAAATTACAAGAAGTCCATATTTCCAGAAAAAATATCCAAAACTTTTTTATAATATTTTCAAAACCGAAATAATAGTTTTCAATATTTTGGGTACATTTTATGATTTCTTATATTTTACCAACCAAGTAGCATAGTTCTTTTGTAGTTTTCAATATATAACACTTTCTTGGTTACACGGATGGACACCGTTGCACACCAGTATTTATGCACTATTTCTCGATTTTATAATAAATACCGCGTGGTCATCTTGGTACCATATTTGAATCACGTGTCTTAAAGCACAGATGCAGCACAATCAATCAGAATTTGGCCAATTTCAAATGTTAAAACGATTAAAAACTTCCCACTATTCACAAAATTTCAAACTCTATCTGCTCAGGATCACATTCGTCACTGTTTAAAGCTTATGATAGACTCGTATCATTTCCAGATAATCTCAGCTTTATGAGGCGCAACATTTCGTATAACCGGAACTTCTGAATCCGGAACAATTAATAATGTTTTAAATAACTGCAAAGGATTCTGTTTAAGGTAATTTATATCTTCCATAATTTTATCCTGATACCGTTTTAACAAGGTAAATTTTTGAATCTGATCTTTCAGACAATAGAACTGTTAAGTCCGTTCTTTTTGAATTAAACCAAGATTGGAAAGAGAGACGAAGATTGATAATTTAACCGAAGCTTAAATTCGTTGTACGGTGGGCTAATGTGTCCGAAACTAAGGCAACTATATGTGAATGATTAGCCTCTGCTGTTCAGGGACACTATAGTGAAGCCTAAAGAATGGCATTTAAAGACGATCAAGTGCCCCTAACTTGATTGTTGATTAATTTGAACGGGGGAAAACATAAGCGGATTTACGTTGTGCACCAGCCTGAAATATGGTTATTTGATCGTATGCACAGTGAAGTAGATAATTTTCAAAAATATATTAATTAGTACGAGATAATATTTGTGGAATTTTGAAAAAAAGTTAGGGTTTAACTTCAAAATATTTGGTTATTTGAGTGATGCCATATCTTATTCATTCGTAATTCAAAGTAATTGGTGTATCTTCTGCTGAATATCAGAAAACAAAAATTCAGACACTTTCGAGTCGAGAGAAATCTATTTAAAAGCCATCTTTGTTTTAGTAGTTGACAATTCTTGGCTCAAGCTAAGTCACTATAAAGTTTCTAAAATCCGAACCCTCGGTTGTATTCATGTATAATTGTTATTGTTAAAGAGGCGGCAGTAATTCAACTCCATCTTATAGGATTAAGACTTGAATGTTATCGCATTGCGGCCATCTCAATTTCAGGTTATTAAATAATGTGAAGACTGTGTGCTTACCAACACAGATAACCGTAACACTTAACTCACCGACCAAATGAATAACTGACATAATTGGGTTAGTGGGTGTTAGAACCGTCAGAAATTGATGAAAAGTTGGACTATCAAGTGATACAAACACGTCCATTTTAAGACAATTGAAACCAAATAAATGTTTTAAATCTCTTATTCAAACTCTTGAATGTTGGTGGGATACCAAGTTTAATAAAAAGGTTGATTAAAATGTTTCAAAGCGTTTTACTCCTTGGTTCACACCTATAACCAGTTACAGTCTTGAATCATCAAGGATCCTCGGTTGTCAGTATACAACAGACCAACGAGGGTGTTTTTTCTAATATGAGAAGTTAAGTGAATTAATGTAAACCATTCTAACAGGAATGCTCGTAAACAATGTATTCATGTGATCAAACGGTTCTCACAGCATTATAAAATTTTGGCGCCTCTCGACAGAGGTCAATGTGAGCGAGTTTAGAGAATTAAATAATAAAGGCAGACCACGTGTGATTGTCTTAATGGTGTCTTATTTATGGGTGTTTATCCCTTCATAGACAAACTCTCAGCGGTTCAGCTTCTGGGATCAAAGATTCCAGTTTTCTAAGCTTAGATCTCCGAAAGTAGACAGGTAAAATTCTTATATGAATTAATTTATGTAGACTCCAATAATTACCGTGTTATCCTGAGGTTTGGTTTTAGTTGATCCTTCATTGATTTGGGATAATTTTTGAGAGTTATGGGATTTATTGATAATTATGGAGCATTATTTTTGCATTCTCTCAAAAGGATTCAAATATTTGTGGATCAAGGATTTTATCCTCATATAATACTGACGTCGTCACACAATCTGATCAATTATGCAAGAAGGATTAAGTATGACACTATACAGTCTCATGATGTTGATATATGAAATATTTTCTGCATAATCTGGAGTTAAAAAATTTTTCCTTACAAAACCAACTACGAATGAATTATAATTCAACTAGCATGTAAAGAAGACGACAGATCTCAAATCATTATGCTAATGCATCTGACATCTAGCACGAGAGTTTTCTAGATGCTACAGGAAAGCTTACTTAGGGTCGATTTTAACATAATGTTATCCCCATTACAGTGGCTGCTTAAGAGTATATACGAAGTGATCAATCAAAATATAGAGGCAAAATTTTATCAGAAATACGCCCAAAATACCAAGATATAAATAGTAACCGATGAATTGATCAATATTACAATTTGCCTCAATTATCTTTGATCAGTATATCTATTGTGGATTCTCAAAACAATCAGATACAACAATAACTATTGCAAATATCGATGTGCCATTAACTACGGACAACTGTTATATCCTTTAAGTGAGCCTGAGCAGGTAGGCTCGTATATATTAATGCGAGTGATTCTAAAGGAATTCGAAGTGCATCTTACCTTGATGCATAGGGAAACGCTAGTTTATGAGCAGGAAATTTTCAAATTCTCGAGTATAAATAGGTTAGTTTAAGAGTATTCGCGAAATTTTAAATGGGTGGATACTGCAAAATCCAATTAAATCCAATTGTTTGCCAACTTCACCCATTTATATTAATGTGAAAATTGGTCATTTAGAACCCCAACATTCCTCTATAGTGACCATCTTTGAATGCTTTTTCAGATAGTTAATGTGAACTGCGAATACTGTCTATTATAATGACATCACAATACAGATAATCAGTGTGATCTGTGGAACGTGTCAGAGATGACAATATTAAGTTATAATTTCGGGTCAAAGGAATGTAACAAGGAAAGGGGTGAAATCTATAATGCAAAAATTTTTCGGATCAGAGTTAATAGTTTTGGTTTATTAAATTCGATCAGGATTACCATGCTGGTTTAAAATTTACAAAGGGGTTGTTGGTAAGTGAGCGATGTTTTCGATGTGTAAGGCGGAAAAGGGCGATTTGTTGATCTATTTTCAAGCGTCTATTGAGTACCGCTAAATTTGCAAAAAAGTAAACAACCTATTTTCATCAATTGTTAGCTGATTCGACGCACGATCGATGATGCATGGAATTATAAATTCGAGACGAAGAGCACTGTGGCGCGATAAGAACAATCTATCGGCGCTCAAACATGTTTTCATTCATTCTAAGAGTTGTATTCGATATCGCCGACAATTGTCATTCAATTATTTTGGTTGATTGTTCTACAAAACCCCACCGGATTTGTTGATGCTGTATTGTTTTTCGAGAAACAAAAATAACTATTAAATCTACTGATTAATACGCAATGTCTGCATCGCCGCAAAAATTTGCTTTTTTATCGTTTATTCTGCGTTTAAGCCTGTCTAATTTGCTACAGAAGCCTGTTTGATTTTTTACTAAGTAAACTGTAGCCAGTGATAATATTCAGTTTTTGTTTAAATAAGCCACCGCAATTGTTTTCCCCACCCTTAAATATTCGGAACCGATAATTATACTTATCTCAACTACCAAACAATGACTGAAGGTACTTATTCACCATTTTTTCGCTTATTCTTTGTTTCAACACCCAATATTTCATCGTTTCATGTCTAATTTTTATAGTAGAATCTGTAGCTAAGCAAAACGTCGATTCCAGCACAACCGGCCAAAGCCAAGGCAGTGGTTCAGATAGCCCTAAACCTGTCCAGCAGAGCAAAGTGAAACGAATGTTTGGACGATTCACATCATTATTTTCCAAGAACAAGGACGAAAAATCGCAGCCACAATCAACCCAAAAGGTTCGTCTTTTATTTACTCGCAGCCTGCAGAAACCAAGACCTAAACCAGAAGAATCCACACCTAAACCAGAAGAATCCAAACCTAAATCAGAAGAACCCAAACAAGAGGAGACTACGACTACGAGTCAGAAATCCGATCAGCAAGAGACCCCTGCGGCTCCTGCACCAACCGAAGAACCGAAGGAAAAAACAGAAGAATCGAAGGAAACAGCAGAAGAATCAAAGGAAGCAACCGATGCGGCACCAGAGGAACCTAAACCAGCCGAAGATGCGGAAGTACCAGCTAGTGATGTTAAAGGTAAATATCGACAAATATGAGAATCCGAGGATACTGAAAATAAGCCTGATGAATCTATAAAATCCGAACCAGTTGAGGCATCAGAAGAAAAGCCCGCGGATGAGGAAGCCAAACAAGAATCCGACAAGGAAGAGTAAAATGACTGAGGTACTACCTTCTTGATGTTTTAGAAGTGAATAAATTTGCATTTAATTACAGTTTCAATTTTTTAAAATCATTTTTACGTTGTTTTCATAAAATTTCTTCTGTTCTGGATCGGATGCGATTATTTTTGATGCTTGCTTTATTAGTTTACTACTTAACGTCTTCTATATTTCATCAGAGGACAGTTAAAAACAACTCAGCAAG